>VRLP01005876.1:0-32886 GCA_009660295.1 Lophius piscatorius
TTATTTTATTTTTTATTAATGCTTTTATCTGCTTTTACTTTGTAGCACTTTGAGATTTGATCCAAATGTAAAGTGCATTATAAATTAAATGTATTATTATTATTATTATTAAATTGTTTTTTTTATCTGTCTGCAGGAAAACTTGTGGTTTGTGTACAAACCATTTCCTAAAAATAGATGCAGTGTGAACTACATCAGACCATATCACTGTTAAATACGTTGTTTCTCATTCTTCCCATGGCACACTAATAACTTTCTAACTGGCCTACGGTAACCTGATGACCCTGACTGCAACAATGAAGATAGATGTGAAAGTGTGCCAAAATGGCAAACAGCAGAATGCATACCTTCCATCAAGGCCCAACAGTCAATACAAAATCTCATAGTAAACACAAATTAAGGTTATCGGATGGATCATTGTCAAAAAGACAGAAAACTGATATATCAACGATGAAAGGGCCCAAAAGGAAAGGGGAGCATCGACTCTCTGCAATGAGATAACGAGACAATGAGACACAGCTGGAGGGGAAACACAGGTGCACAATCAAACAGGAAGAGAGCAGGAGGCCGACAGGAAAAGACAGACACAGAGAGGGAAGAGCATAAATGAAACACACATGGAGAACACGTAAGAGTGTTATGGAATTAAACAGAAACTAAACAAAGGCAACAGAGGGCTAAAACAGTTCACAGTTAAACAACAAAGGAAGTGTGAAGTTAACTAAACAACATGGATAACACTTTCAAAGTAAAACAGGAAACATAGTGCAGGATGATAAAATGAACCTTCAACATAAAACCAGAGAACCGAAACAGATTAAGCCAAGAAAAACTCAAAGAAATAATCAGCTTAAAAACAGCTTTTACAGATAGCTATTTTGTTACCTAATGAGGTTGTTCACGCTCAGTTTTGTTCTATTTGGAGGATTTAAATCTTCATGAACAAGTTTCGTTCTGGGTCCAGGTGTGGTGATGATAGCAGAAATTGCTTAAATTTAGCAAATATAGCTGATATTTGCTTACTTAAGTAATGGAGTGGTGGGTCATACCAAGTACAAAACTCCAGTTCATAACGCGGCCATTACAGACAAACACATCACGTTCCCAACGTTGGGCAATTTAGTCACTGGTTTAGCAACATCAGGAGAACCTGGACAAAACCAAAGGTTACAATCTATATTATCGAAAAACAAACAGACATTACCTCACAAACTTAATTTTACAAATTACATTTCAGCAAAATAGATTGATTCCATTTTGAATTAATAACATGTTTTAAACCAACATGATTTATTTTATTCCATTATGTTTTTACTCTGTGACATCAAGGACAACAAGTCTTGTAACAAAACCTTTGAGTTTTTGTGTCTTAGGTCCAACTGATGGTGTTGACATACACTTTCCCAATCAGGAACTTCCTTTTCCAGTTATTTTTGAGACGCTTTTCCAAACAAGAAAGCGGTAATATACAGCGTTCACACCAAATGTGATCTCTCTACTGATTTTACCAGTGACACCGTCTGAGTATTTGAAGTTACACAACACCAGTAATGTGAACAAAACAACAACATTGATCAAGGAAATGGCAAAAAAAACAAACAATCAACCATTGCTGTTGTTTCTCTTATATTTTGTGGACATCACAGATGCATAAGAAAACTCTGCAGTGTCTGGATTCGACTGTCTAAAGACACACACACAGCTCTGGATGTCCGGTGCTGAGGTCATCACAGTTGTTGGATAGTAGAATAAAATCCTGATATTTATAAGTGATTATACAATACCACTATATTAAAAGTGATGTTTTTTGATCCTTCAATAGCTGTGCTATTTTCATTACATTTTTACATTCACTTTAAACACTTATCTCATGCTGTGCCAGATTGTTTATTTAAAAGGTACTTTTTTGTTTTTTTTCCAAGAGTGCTTGCCATTTTGTCAGAGCCCCGAGTGAGGATTTTAGATTTGAGGGCTCGGGGGTGCATAATAAGACTGAGGAGGGAGGAGCAGGAGACCAGGAGACATCCCAGCTCATTTATCTGACAGTCGTTCACCACATCGAGTCAATGTGCCGACAGCTCTTTGCCTGCTTCATGGTAGACTGGCTACCATTCCCCCTCCCTCCCCTCCTCTGTCCAAAGTTTTACAGACACATTGTGTGTCTGTACTTAGCATTAGGAACAGAGCAGCTCCTGCAGGGTAGCTTGGGGGTCTGATCAGAGCCTGAGCCATGGCTCTGCTGCTGGACAGCACTTGCAGCACAACCGCCTACTTCTGCCTGATACGCCGCAGGTTCAAGAGGAGGAGGAAGAAACGCTCCGAGCGCAAAGGTATTCTATGTCCTCGTGTCTGTCAGTCTGTCCGAGTGTCAGGTGGCTAAAGTCAAACATTTTGGAGCGGCGTTGCTCTTAGTAGGATCGTTTGGTTGTGTATCATGGAATGTTCTGCTTTACTCTTATCATGAGAAGATCAGCTGAATCCCAGTGGGTTACTTTCTGACACTGGTTGGTCAGTTTCTGAGCTGTACGCTTTACATACCTGTAAATGTTCTGGTTAGAGTCATTTAAGTTTTTAACTTTTGATCTAACATCTCATCTCATCAAATAGTGTGTTAGTTTTTAGGGTTTTTTTGCAGGCATTCATTCCTTCATTCATTCATTCACCCATTTTAAATTTTTTGTACGGAGAAGATTATGGTGAATAACACGTTTTAATGAAAACGCAGTGTATTGAATTACTGCACAAGTATCATTTATGCTTTTGGGATGATGATCCATGAATAAGGTTATGTTAAATCGATAAATTTATTATGAATTAAAATCTGATATGCGAAGAAATAAAATGTAAAAGATTTAAAGGTGAAATAGCTTTCAATATTCTTTTCTGAATATATTTGAAGTGGCTGTACTCATAATGTTTTTAGTTTCTTTGGGTTGAAAAGAAGGTAGTCTTTGAGCAGTCTGAATACATTTTTATTGTCTCCATCGTGACAGTTAAGTTGCCATGTCTGTTAGCTGGATTACTAAAAAAATATGAACAGATTTTGGTCATATCTTTTGGAGAGGAAAGGTGTAGCCGAGAGAACAGGCCCTTAAATCTTGTTAGTGATCCACTTAATCTTGATTGAATTTTTTGGTTTTGAATAATCCTGTGGGGGTCAACTTGCTCTGTGTGTTTTGGCCAAGCGTTGAACTGGTGTGTCGTCCAGTGTTTAATAATAATAATAATACATTTAATTTTACCACCTTTCTCTAATGTTGGATGGACTTCCCTGTAAGATGTACCAAACTTCAAAGTTTGATCTGGTTTCAGGTAATATTTCTGATCTGGATATCCAGAAAATAAGCTGCTACTGTATGAATTCTATAATAATGCTACAGACTTGAACTAAGATGAAACTGTAGCTGTTGAGTCAGATAGATGACAAATTAAATCTCTGAGCTAGTTCCCGAAGAAAACCGCCATTAATGAAATTGACATTTTCTATATTTTTATCCATCAAACTAATAAATATTCATGTGTGATTCTAAATTCAAGGGGTAGGTTTTCATTGTTTCAGAATCAATATTGTCAGGGTCATAATTTTCCTTGAGGTTTAATGACAAAATGGGTAAAATGAGCTACCATGGCGAAGGTGTGCCTTCTCGGAGGGCTGTCAAGTTGATTTATGGTTCATTTGATGCACACATAAATTATACATGGAGAATAAATAAAAATGTCTGACATTAATATCATACTGTTTAGCAAACGTCGTCTGAGGCGTTTTATGTACAACCAAATCAGTGAGATAGAAGCAGGTAAACCGAGTATTAAAACAACTCGTCTTAATTTCTCTCTTAAGTGAAGTTAAGGAGATATTTACATAATTATCTACATTAGGAACAGGGGACACTTGAAAAATAAAATGTTTTACACATCATTTATTTTTAAATGTAAATATAAGAAATAAAAATGAAAATGTGGTTATATAGATATAAGGAGTATGTCTCGCTATCCTTATTCTGGTATATTATATGTACCATTCTACCTTTGACAAATATGCATTCAAATAATGATTTTTCATAGCTAACAGTAGGACTTTTATACACGAGAGGGATGTTTGTGAATATAAGGAGAGTTTATTAAACATTAATATTTACATTAGACAGCAAATAATTATTATAATTTTATCAATATGTAGGAGCCAAATCGAGAGCATAATGTATGAAGGATATTACATTACATACTACACTAACTGTCTCAGTAGTATTAGTGGGTCACTTACACTAAAGACAGAAATTTGACTACAGGGACAAGGGGGTTGGAGAAATAGCCTTTTTTTGACTGCCGTATAAGGTTTACACTGCATGGCCATGTTGGTGAAGCGTGTGGGTCTATGGAGATTTTGTTGGCAATTATTATGGTCTAATTTAACTAGTTGATAATATTAATGTTGAATGTATAATATCCCATCAGAAACAAGTTATTCAATTAAAATATTCCATGAGACATCAAGCGCAGCTCTTAAATAATCTGTAAAATAATCGTTAGCATCGCTAGGCTGATGCTTAACTTCTACATTACACACAAATTATATGCCGACATCATTTGAACTGAAATTTCATGCTCGTGATATTGACTGATGTCCAGATTAAACGTTGATGCGTTATAAATTAGGGACATTTCTGTTCTGTGTAAAATTACACACACATACCAATATGTTGTTGTTTTTTATTATTATTAAAGTTTTATCAGTGCTGAATGTACCATTAGTGGGTAATTCTATCCAACAGAGCACATTTTTTAACTATTAACTAGGTATATCCCCGAAAAGTCCCCAATTTCCTGTGCTGTACAAGCTATCCCCGGTTAAACTCTTCAAATTAATTGTGAAGTTATGTCCCAAAAACAGTGTTTTTCTTCTCCTTTTTTTTACTCTCCCACTAGTCAGTAAAATATGAACTTTAATAGAAAAATATGATATTCACAAGATAGATATCCTGGAGTTGATTCATATTCACCGAATTTGGACTAAATCGGACGAATGGTTTTTGATATTATGGTCTTAGATCTTGGAGATAAAGTTCCCCTAAAAGACAAAACAAAACAATAATTTCTGTAAAAAATATTAAAGTAATGTCAGTGAACCATAAAAAATTAAAAAAACAGTTATTACTCCAGCAATTAATGATGAGAGTCCTGACAAATAAACCATCTGACGGCCTTAAATAGCTTTGATTTCACGTGGGTCCGATGTCCTGTTGTATGTGGCACAATCTTAAAGGTTCCACATGTTCTCAGGAGATTTCATGAAGCTTATTCACAGTGTCAGCAGCTTGGGTCCTGTCACCCAGGGCACAAAACAGAAGGTAGCCAAGTACTGTTTGGAGCAGAAGATTTTCTTGCTGTCACAAAGCTGATAAAGATGGTACTGAAAGTATTGATTGTGCAAAAATACAAGAAAAAAAATCCCTTCAGGTTAGTGAAGACTGCTACATTTTGACGTCAAAAAAAACTTTCAGCCCAAATGAACTTGCTGCATTGAGTTTAGAGCAAAATCTTTAGATACCTAAGTAGGGACCCTGTATGGAAAACATAAGATTGTGAGGGAGAAAGAATAAAGGAAAGGACCCACAGCTGATGGGGCGATGGTGGCTCAGTTGGTAGAGCAGTTATCTGAAGGACGGTGGTTCGTTCCCCGGCTACTGCAGTCCACACGTCGAAGTGTCCTTGAGCAAGACACTGAACCCCAACCCCAAGTTGCTCCCAATGGCTGTTCCATTGGTGTGAGCATGATGGTGTGAATGGTTACTGCTCCTGATGAGCATGTGGTGCCTTGCATGGTAGCCTCTATCATTACTGTATGAATGTTTGTGTGAATGGGTGAATGCTGACTTGTGTTGTGAAGCGCTTTGAGTGGTCGATATATAAGTACAGTCCATATACCATTTAAAGCTACAAAAATATAATACATTTGTGGTGGGCAATGTTTATATTGGAATGGGTTGAGAGAAATACATTCAAAGGACTTCAGAACCTATAACCTTAATTAACATTGATTCTTTTTGGTCAGGCTTTTATATAGTTATTATTTTATTTTTTTATTGATGCTTTTATCTGCTTTTACTTTGTAGCACTTTGAGATTTGATCCAAATGTAAAGTGCATTATAAATTAAATGTATTATTATTATTATTATTATTATTCATTTACATTTTTACATTTTGCAGAAGCATTAATTGAATCTTATAGGAAATGCAAGAGATGTCATTATATTTTGGCTTTATTGTGCCTGCTTCAACAGGTGTTTGCTCTTGAGCTTCCATCCTCAGACTCTGAGCAATATTTCCTGGCTACAAATCTCAAGTATAAGTAATCCTCAAATGAATTCAAATTTTAGCTATTGCTATGAAAAATCCATAGAAGCAGATGAACCGTGATTTTTCTCCTTTTATCCCAATCGCGAATCTTCAGTTCGGCCTAACTGTTATTTATGGAGAGTGTGGTAAACAGTATTAATGTGTAACAAGAGAACCAAGCCTTTGTATATACTTTGCATGCGGGGAGAGTAAAAAGCCCATCATTTCCGTGTCCCTGCTAAGCGGGGTGTTGTGAGATGTACTGAAGTGTGAGTTTAATCTACTTGGAGCAAAAGTGAATTTCAGACGAGGTATAATGTGCTCCGTGAAGCATGTATGGCACAGTTCCGCCAAGGGATGTGTCTGTCGGCCCGCAACCGCATGTCTCTGTCTGGCAAGCAGCCGCTGCTCTGTGATGTGGAGGAGTTGATATAGCCCTCTCCACTTACCCTTACCCTCCTCCCTGCCTCAGCTCCCCATACCACCTCACTGTATCCTGAGTTTGTCTTTGCTTTTTACCCAATATCTCCTCTAAAATGTCTTCCCTATCCCTAAAGACCATCTAAGATCCGCCATCAGAAAGGTGGAGCAGAAGGCACAGCCACAACATGAAAGGAAGGGTCATGTATCAGTTTTGACTAATATTAATTTTAATTTGGCTAGACTGAAGTCAAGATTTGTATTTGACGTACGCTTGTCCTTTCAGCTTAAATCAAGCGAGCCGTGACAGAAGACCACTATTAAAGATAGGACATATTTGCTTAAGTTGGATTCTCCTGACAGGTGCATCAATAGGTAATCACATAGTGGCTGCAGACACAAATATAAGTTTTCGCTCTGGATTCCCTTTTGATTGAAAACATGTTCCACTTGATTTCAACTTTTCAACAGAAAATTCTTTACGTACGTACAGGTTGATATACCCTAATGTGAAAATGCTTAAAACCAAGTCCTGTATTTAAAATGAAATGGATTTTACCGTGATGAAATTTTGAAAAAGAAAAAAATAGCGTGTTCAAATACATTTCTTTTAACTTGAACTTATCAAATTAATTTCATGTGATAGCTTTTGCTATTTGCATTATTTTAGTATTATTTTTGCATTTTCTCGTTTCCATGGTTGAAATTTGAATTTGAGCTCATTCTGGGATTGGTTTCCATTTCCAAAGCAGATCTCAAATATCACTCAGTCTTTGTTTGAATAATCTTTCTACACACCACCAAGTACTGATGATGTGCTTCTTGCTCTCATGAATTTTCCATGAATTTATTTTTCCCTATAGTTCAGTCTGAATGGGATTTGTCTTAAATGAGGGTTTCTGGAGCCTAACTCAAAAACTGTTCAATATCTTTCTAAAAATTCTATGTACACATCTTCCATGTTGATAGATACAGTGTGCAATGGGTGATATATTCAACTGAGTATTTCTAGATGAAAAATCATCTTGCCAAGAATTTTGGGCTGTTTTTTTGGAAATGGCCTGATCTTATGCATTTTTCTTGCTGTTTTAGATGTGTTGAGTAGTAACAATAATCCAATCTTTCCAGGGCAGTTTACGGGGTTCCCACTCTTTCTATCAATTACATTTATTTACCTGTTAACACACACAACCAATTCCAAAGGTGCACTGCACAGTTGCTGATGACTTATTTCTCCAACATGTTTTTGATTTTGCCCTTATTTTGTTTTTGAATAAGTCATCTAACCTCTCAAACAGGCTTCCTCGGTTCACAATGATATCAAAGTCCAGCTGTCCTGTGTACAAGCTCTCAGGATTACCATGACTGAGATAGATGAGAATTTACTCATTCAAGACCAGATCAATCAGAGAAAAAAAAGGCTGAAATATTTCCCTAAGCTTTTAAATAAAAAAAAAAATACAATATCAAGAAATTGCTTCATTCAAGTTGTCGGTTTTCTATATACAGTCACAAAGAACTGGTAATAAATAATTTCTGGTTGGTAATTCGTCATTATTGAAATCTGCTTGCTCTGCTGGAAATATGGTGCTGCTTTCAGTATTTATATAACTTCCATAAATTTCACCAATGCTAGCATTTTTAAACAGTTTATGATCAATTTGATTTGTGGTGGATGTGATTGGGGGTCTGCTCGGTGTGAAGGAAACTCACATTTTGAATGCCTAGCATCAATCTATTCCATCTCCACTCCAGTCATAACAGCAAATAGGGCAAGATGTTCCAAAGTCTGGGCACACTTTGGGAAATTTAACGAAAAGGAATACATATGCAATAGACACAAAACTGTTTTCGCATGTAAAGTGAGTAACACTGGAAAACACATGAAACAGATGCAACAGGATTTGTGCTGCTTGTATGACTGCTTTATCAAAGGCACAGCTGAACCGAGCATTAACTCCTCAATGCGGCTAATCCCCAGCTTCATGCAGGTATAAAAGACAAACAGCCAAGTACAACCCATTTACCTCCGCTAGGTAGAGAAAACCCAGGAAAGAAATGCGGAATGTCAAAGGTCTGACAACAGTTTCAATGCTAAATATTTACAGCCCTTCGCTGCACTGGAGTTCAGTCAGTTTAGGTATGATATGTTGTTAGTTAATTAGTTTTTCTTGACTTAATTGCTTGCACTGACTGTTAGCTATACCCCTTTGAGAAATTTGTTGTGTCTAAAATTCCAAATTCCATACATAAGCTCATCAATCTGCAATTAAATTCACATTCACAAGTATGTCAAAATATAAAAATGCTGTATAATATGTGTACCTCACTATTAAGAGAATGACTGAAATGTTTCTTCCTCAATACTTATCATCTTGACTGCATAGCTGAACGGGAGGGCCATGAAGGCAACACTTACAGCGGAAACAAGACTAGTAATAAAGCGATTTACATTTTCATAAAACTGCATTTAACTATTAATTTTTCCTTAAGCAAGGAAAGAAAGGACAAATAGTTTGAAGGGGTGGAGTGAAATTAGTCCTGTGTGATATCAGTGTTTGTAGAACACCTGGAATGGGACCAACCAAAACATGTCGCTCAACAGTGTCTGTCTTTTGAAGGCTCTTGAATTTAATTTGGATTTTCGGTTCAGTATTGGATATTATTAGATGATGTTTCCAAATCCATATATTGGTATTTTATTAAGGCCATCTCAAAGTTGCCCACAGCTGTGAGCGTACACAGTAACTCTGAAGGCGCAGACATACCCTGCTCGTCAGTAGACAGCACCATCCTTCCACTCTCCACCTTCCTGTCCATCACCTCATGGCATCACTAATCCTGAAGCCATGGGGTGTGAAATTCAACATCAGCCCTGAGCTTCATGCTCCCCCCTCCTCTATGGAAGATAACGAAGCCTTGCCCTGGCCTTGACTGAGGTGAGAAGAACAGCGATTGCCATCTGTTGTGCGCGGCGAGGCCAGTGATGCAGAGAGAATGAAGTGGAAGAGGGTCAGCGAATACAAGGGGCAACCTGGAATCTTCCAAGACCTCAAGAAATAAATGACCGCGCTCATGCACATTCAAAGTCATCCCACAGATGTCACAGCCATGAGGAAGAAACATCTTTAATATCGATATATGTAACCGATATTCATGTCCAGAATTACTTTCATTCGCTGCAGCGGCAGGCGTAGCTTCATTTTGAGACTCATATGGTGCAGCAAACAATAAAATGGTTTCCAGAGGAATGCTCTGCATTTGCTTCAAACTATTGTTTAAACATTTATAAGAAGTGAGTAACTGTAAGGAGGTTAGGAGCCTCTAATTTTTTTACCTTATTAGATGCTCAATAAAAACTATGTAGCCTACACTGTGTTTTGCTTAGAAATCTGAACTTCAGTGCTCAAACCCACATTTATCAACCAGTGAGCCATTGCCTATGTGGTACTTTAGGCAGGGCCAGGGGGGTGGACAGAGGTGGCACGGGCCACCCCCAGAATCTAAGAGGCCACCCCTGGTGCACCCCTACCAAAGGTGCTACGTGATAGTTTGTTTGTCTTGTCTGTCAATTGTCTATCATTTGTACTCTGTAGTTCTCCTAACCAAAACTAACACTTTACGGTGCTTTGATACCGGCAAAATTATCAATATTTAATTTCATCCATGCACATCAGCAGTCACCACTGGGGTTGTTATGGTTTTAGAGCCATTGAAATTAAATTATAGGAACTGAACAGCAGAGTCAAGTCAGTAAATCTTACCAAGACATACGAAGACAACTTCAGCCAACTCAGTTAGCTTAATGCTAACATATGATGGAAATTGCCATTTACATGCTAACGGAATTAGCAATGACAGAGCGACCATCATCAAATGATAAACAGGTATGTACAATTAAACTATTTGACTTTACATACATATTTTTCAAGTAAACTTGAGAGAGTGTTTGCTAATGAGACGCTGCTCTGAATATTTTTTAATGATAAAGAGGGGCTCCGTGGAACTACTACTACTGTATTTTCAACGTTCATGCACCACTTTTCAGGTACACAGGGTGAGCACACATCAGGCTCATGAGTGTTTTGTTACTTAACATATTTGGAGATGGAACTTCATTTTAACATGTAAATAGTTATCCATAAACAGTTATTTATCTTGAGATATGGCATAGAGTGAGCTTATGCTTCAGATATTTATTTAGAACGGTCACACAAATAGTTATTTATTTGTTTTTATTTACTTATGTCAAAATAAGATGTTTACAGTGATTATTCATTCATAGTTATTTATGTTAATCTAAGGTAAATGATGGTCATCAGTTTTCAGTACATGGAGTAGGTGATTAACTTTTGGCTGACATGAACCCATCCATCACTAATTTGCTGCTCAACCCCCAACTTCAACTTTATCACCAATATCGTTTACACTGTGATATTTATATATTTGTCTAAGTGTAATAGTGATACGGCTCTAGTGTAATAATCTGAAGGACTACATAACAGTTTAAATTCAGGAACAGTCTAGTGTTGTGGAGTTTACTTCTTTCATTGAACCGTAAAAGGAAACATTTTTTTCAGGGTTTTTGGCTGGTATCGCATATAGCTGTGGGGGACTATAGGGACGCAAAACAATACTCTGATGTTATTGAAATTATAGAATTAATTTGAAAGAATCATGATAATACAGATAATTACCTACCTATTAAATCATTAAAAGTTACCAAAAAATAGGAAGATGGACCACTGGAGTCCTGGGATATCTGTGTTAGCGTTAAATGTTAGAGATAATGTGTGTGTGTGCCAGGGCATCAGAGAGGCATTTAAATATTTCCATCGGAAGTAATATTAGAAAACATTTATCGGACAAGATTTTGTTAGTTAGATTAAGGGTTTTTTTAACCAAAATATCATCGTATCCTAAAATATTTTGTATACATACCTTATACATTCCAAGTTGAAAATAACTGTATGCAAAATGTCTAAATATGAAATACATGGAAACCGACATCCGACTACATTTCTTCCGGAGGATAATGAATTCCTAAGCATACTGTAACTGCATTTTCTAATTCTTGAATCAGATCCGCACACTTATCACACTTGTCCCTTATAACGGGAAGATAAAGAAGGGAGGACTAACAACAAACTATTCAAATGTTTTTTATCTTTGAAGAATGATCGGCCAGACTTCTACCTCAGATGACCTTGAGCTCAATTTATTAGCTTTATTTCATAAGTGACTCCTGTGGTTGCTGGTGTGTCGCATCATTTACAATACAATACACACAAAAAATATCCTTGTATGTCTTCTCTGCAGGGTGGAAGTAGTAACATTCTTAATTGTTTACCTTCGGGAAGGTTGGCACTTCCCTTTGACCCCCTGTGGAGAGGGCGCCACAGAAGTTTGAGTACTCGCTGTCAGCAAGACAAATATAACTGGGAGAGGAAGAGTGTGTTGTGGTCTGTGAGTGACATCAGCATGTGGAATTGATAGTGTGTTCGTCCCGGTTTCACAGAGTCAATGTGGAAATGGTGAAGAGACTGTTAAAGCCTTTAAGAGTCATTGGGTGGCAGGCATTTATTTTTTGGATTTCAGAAGTGATGGTGCAAAACAATGAAATTTGAGAGGTGTGTTAACATGTATACCAAATATTTTAGAGATAAAATTTGTTTTATTGTGTACAAGATCTGTGAGTCTTGCACAATTTGGAAAACACCAGCTACTTGTGTAACTCTTATTTTAAAGGAACGATTTACCCACAAATAAATATTAGTAAACATACAGTTTACATCATAATCCAAGTCTGAAATTCCGAATTGATTTGACTCTATTTAAACCCTTTTAACTTCTTACATCTTTAGTGTATAAGCTATAAAGCCCACTCGAGGATGGAGCTCAAACCAAAACATGTACTGATAAAGAACTTGTGATCATTTCCCACACCAACAAATAGTTTTGTTAGATCTGACGGATGGACTTGTTTAGCAAAGCTCCAATCAAGTTCTCATCTAGTGACATTTGCTCATGTTAAAGCTAGTGTTCCTTTAGGTACAGTGTCCACTACCAATTTTAGCATGGTGACCTCAAAAATCTAAACCAAATGAATTGCATTTATATTAAGTCCTTAAAGATTGTAATTTTTTCTCCACATCTTACTTACTTGGTTAGGATCATTTTATAAAATTGTTTGGTTGTACATCTGCAGAAATGTCTTGACTGGAGTAAGTTCTTCCAAACAGTGCCTTAAGTGGGCCGGTAAGCATCGGTACGCGGTACCGGCACTTCTAGATTTTACCCCGAAGCGTACCAGGAATGCTCGCAAGTTCCCTGGACCATTTCATGTCCTCTTCATATCAGCGTCTCTGGGCATTACCCAGGGGGCAATACGTGATGCACGAATCGTCATGTTCTCGCTGGCGTTATGTGATGTTCACTTGCTTGTTCTCATTGAAGTGTAACGTCACATTAATGCTAACTCACGAGTCACAACAACATTGGATAAACGGGAAAAAGCAGACGAATAACGACACAACAGCCTGGCTCCTAAAAGGCACACAGAGAACTCCAACCAGAACAAAGTCGGATGATGACACAGCTTCTGGAAAGTTAAATACTACCGAACCAGAAAATCTAGTTTGGCTGCAGCAAGCTTATGTTATTGCCTCTGCTAACAGCAAATAGCCTGTTGCTATAGCAACGGCTGATGCTACTAATACTGAAGCTAAATGCAATGTAAATAATAATAACCTTGTTCAAGATGAAGAACAACTGGTTGATTAGTAAAGTAGCCTTTGGAACCTGATTTTTCTGCAATGAATCACCATTAAAGTAGTTCGGTCTATAAAGTTCTTTAAGGTCATGGCTGGTGAAGGGAAGAAGATCTGTTGAGGACACGGCATGTGATGTCCCGAATCATCCAAGATAGATGACCCTAAGATCTGCTGGAGCCTATTGAAAGTAGGTTTACATCTTATTTCTAACGGATAGAGTCACCATTGTCTTATAATATTGAGTGCATGCACAATATTTCCTTTCAGAGTATGATTTAATATTACTGTTTAAGACTTATGTTTTCTTTTTTGATTTTATCTATGTTGTAATGTATGTGTAAACTTTGCTGATGTATTTCATTATTCTAAAGTACAAAACAATGGTAATGAATTAATTTTCAATAAAATCTGATATCCTCTTTTTGAATTTATCACAATCATAGGTTACAACTTTTCTACCTCTATCTCTCTCTCTTTCAGCTGCTGCCTGGTAAAGAAGAGATGAGAGCTGTGAGATGCTTCAGTCCAGAAACAGACAATTTTCTTCAACCCAAGAACTTACTGTTTCCATTTCTGTGGGTATTAATACTTCTTACTTATCATGAACATCATGTGTTTGTCCTCTCAAAAAAGTCTTGCTAAATTTATGCTGCCATCAAAGATTGAATTAGTTATAAGATAACATATAATTACTATCCACTGTTTTGTTAGAATATATATTAAAGGTTTATGAAACACAACAATATGTCTCTGGATTGATTTCATTGTCAACTTCATATCTTACTACTTTTTGTCTGATTCCCTCTCCTTTCCATATAAGAGACAACAATATGTCTTCTCCAATTGAAGTCAAGTCACCTTGTTCTCATCACCCTCCAGTAGATTCCTCCAGCTCAGGACTAATGGCACCAACGCTACTTTATCCAGTTTATATACCCTGTGCGAAACTGGACATTGAGCATGTTGATGCAGAGGTTCTGAATTCAGAATGTTTTACTTAATTATTTGTTGATACTGGCCGCCTGATACACATGCTTACAGGGGACCTAAGTTTAGTTTTTCTGAGGACTTCAAACTACTAAACTTTCTCTCTCCATGTTGTTAATTTATTATTCCAGTGCTTTTTGCATGTCATCTCACCGAGGCTGCAAATTATCCCTAGCTGCGTGATTTTGTGTGTTGCCCGCTGCCTTATTAATTTATTCTCTGAGTTACAGTAGGCAGCACTGTTTTGATTTATCTTGTAATCTGTGGAAAATGTTACATTTCCATGCAGCTGCAGAAGCCCGTGAAAAGTTAAGTGAATTTAAAAGATAAAAGTTCCACAGAGGTGTGGTTTAATAAGCTTTCTATTTGTTCCTTCCATTCCGAAAAGGTCAGGCAACTATCACAATGAGTTGAACAAAGTTTACTCAAATGTCTTAATGTGATAGCCTTGTTCACAGTCAAAATGTCCCCATCTTCGTTAAATAACATTTACATATAACAAGCTGTGGATCCTATTGTTTGCTTTAAGGTTGTTAAATCATTAGTGAGTATTAGCCCTATTTAATGTTTTGGACTTAATTAGCTTGCAAAGGATGAACATTTTCCCCACCTGCATGATATAGCCAGAAACTTCCTTTCAGTGTTTCCAAGTTCTTTCTCTATCACCTCCCTCTCATCCACCATCTCGTACTTCTTCCTGACCTTGTCAATATGTCACAATCTGTCAGGGTACAATCAAAACGACCTTTCATGTGGCGAAAAATGGTGTTTGCATGAGAGAAAAGAGGATTGATGCCGGCATTGTTGAAGAAAGTTCTTATTTTTCATCTTGGTCATATGTTTGAGGACACTGTCTGTTTCTCTTCAGGATCCATCAGTCTGCATTAGGCCACTGAAAGAGTTCTCTGACAGGTGTTTTGCCTTCAGAGCAATGATTGTTACATGTCAGAGAGAACCTCAAAAATGAATTCATCACTGTCAGCTGAGTCACTAGTTACCGCTGACCCTGGTATCCAAATTATCTGTTGTTGATTGGATTCAGGGCTGCACCAGATGCTGACATAGGCAAAAGCCCCAGAAGTCTAATTTCTGACAGGTATGCTAAAAATTGGAGTGTGTTCCCTCACAAGAGCGAGCAACAAAACATTACAGAAGATGGAGCCAATACCCATTAAATAAGACCATTTGATTTTGCATCCTTTAACGTTTCAACAATTAAGAATTTTCCAAGCCCTCCATTTCAATTTCATATTGATTTACTTTCAAAGCATCTATTAGTTGTCATACATTTTCTCAATGTTTTGATTTATTTCTTGAGTTTTACTTAAATCTGTGGCAAATTTTGAAATTCACCTGTTAGTTGTTTTTAAAAATTCTTCCACTTTCAAACTGGAAAGTGTAATTTCTTTTAAGTACTGTAATTTTGAGCATTTTTTAATCTTTATAGCTACAAACAAAGTAAGGAGGGTGATAAAGGAATGGATTTCTTCTGTGGCATCTGTTTCCACAGCTGAAATTCAAAAACTGCTGAACATTGCTTCAGCAGTTTAAAAAAATGAAATCATCCACCTGTGCCCTTGATCCCCTTCCCACAATCCTGATCAAATCTAATCTCTTTGCCATCAGTCCCCTTATCACAAAAACAATAAACCACTCCCTCCACTCTAGCCATGTTCCATCCCCGCTCAAAACAAACCATTTCTCAGAAATCCCACTTTAGACCCGGAAGTCCCTGCCAACTACAGGCCCAAATCCAACCTCCCATTCCTTTCCAAAGTGCTGGAAAAAGCAGTTGCCGCTCAGCTCCAGGACCATCTTCAACAACACAACCTTTACAATAATTATCAGTCAGGCTCACAGCACAGAAACGACTTTGTTCAGAGTTACAAACGACCTTCTGATGGCAGCCGATGCTGGCTCTCCCTCACTCCTCATCATCTTCGACCTAACTGCAGCATTTGACACAGTCGACCACCACATCCTCCTCAACCGCCTCCACATCCTATCTCTCTGGAATGACCGAATGTCAGCTTGGGAGGAGCCAAATCGAACACACATGCTGTCACATGGGGTGTCCCTCAAGGGTCTGTCGTCGGTCTAACCCTATTCATCCTCAACATGCTCCCCCTCGGCCGCATCATCATCCATCATGGAATCTCTTTCCATTGCTATGCTAATGACACACAAATCTACCTCAAAACACACCCAACGCCGTCTGCTGCTCTGCCTTCATCTCCGTCCCCACCATCCTCACTCACCTCCTGCCTGGAAGAGATCAAGGCCAGGATGAATCAAAACTTTCTTAAGTTAAACAGCTCCAAAGCTGAAGCAATTCTTCTCGGCACCCCACATCAGGTCCAGTCATCACTCATAACTACCTTCACCTTTTCCGAAAAAGACATCCCCTACTCATCAACAGTTACCAACCTCGGTGTGAGACTGGACCCTCAACTTACCTTTGAAAACCATATCAAACATCTGTGCAAATCATCCTTCCTCTACGTCAAGAACATTGCCAAACTCCGTCCCACACACCCTTTCCAACGCCACAAAACTCATCCATGCCACTGTCTCCTCCAGGCTGGATTACTGCAACACACTTCTCATCGGGATCCCTAGCAAGAGTCTGACGAAACTCCAATACATCTGGAACAGTGCTGCTAGGATCCTGACGATAGTGCGTTAAAAATGAACAAATAACCCCCATCCTTCACGCCCTTCACTAGATCCCTGTGTCCTTCAGGATCCACTACAAAATCGCTCTCCTCACACACCAGTGCATCCACGGAAATGCTCCGCTCTACCTAAAGGAACTCCTCACCCAGCAAATATCAAGCCGAAACCCCCTCTCACAAAATGGCAACCTCCTCCATCCCCCAGAACCAAGCTCTGGACCATGGGAGACTGCGCCTTCTGCTCTGTTGCCCCTCGTCTGTGGAACTCACTTCCAGAAAGCTTTTTACTAATTGTAAATTTTAACTGTTTTTATACTTGTTTTACTTTATTTTATGCTCCTGCTTCTAATCTGTAGCACTTTGAGATTTGTTATAAATAAAATGTATTATTATTGTTAATATTGAACACATTTGTCTCGATTGTCATTCATCAATATCAAGATAATAATGAATGTTGAATCAGAAGCATAATTTGAAGTTGATGATTTGATTGATTTCACTTCTCATCCAAGAGGCTTCCTTAGTTTAAATTGACTCATGGAGAGTCAGATTTTAGCTTCCAGAGGTGGCCTCTAGTATAGTACTATAGTACGACTGTTTCCAGAACAACTACTTATGACCCACCTGGTCGACTACGAGGTCAATGTGTGCTCAACTGCATGCTATACATGCTGTAAAAATTATATAATTTTGGCTGCTGTAGCTGACACACGTGTATGTATGTATGTCAGCTATGTACATACATACATACACAAACTAACACATACATACATACACACAAACACATACATACCTACACACACACGCATACATGCACACACATACACTCATACATACACACACACACACATACATACACAGACACACACACATACATACATACATGCATACATACATGCATACACATACATACATACATACATACATACACACATACACTCATACATACACACACACACACACACATACATACACAGACACACACACATACGTACATACATGCATATATACATGCATACACATACATACATACATACACACACACGCATACATGCACACACACCGGCTCATACACACACATGCATACATACACACACACGCATACATACACATGCATACATACAAACACATATATACATGCATACATGCATACGCACACATACATACATACACACGCAAGCATACATACTGACATGCGTGCGTGAATACATACATACATACATGCACGCACGCAAACATTAACGCATACATGCACACACACGCGCATAAATACACACACATACACGCATACATACATACACATACATACATACATACACACACACACATTCATACATACATGCATACAATGAACTCATGGCTGGCTCTGCGCTCTTGCTAGCATTAGCCGCTCGGCCAATATTAGCTTCTGGAAACTTTGATTGTTCCTTATTTTGATCTTATAGGTGTCACAAATTTCAAGCTTTGTGTTTCCTTAATTCACGTTCATAAATGTCCATGTTGCTGAGATGTTTGTGTCCATGTTTGCTCATGCTTGATGTGTGTAACATCTCACACTTTATGTCTGCTAGGAATATTTATCCATTATTCTGTTCATAAGGCAATGCCATTTGAAACACATTATTATGACATACATTATCTACAAACATTATTACTTCTTTATTAATGAAGAGTGTCACGTGATAGATGTTTGTCTTCAGCCAAACACAAATATCTTGATTTATCAAGGGCATCAAATGGTGTTGGTGTTAATTGAAATGGCATTAAAAATCCAGTTTACTATGTATCAAATGTGATTTTCCCCAACCTTGCTTAAATATACACAGCACCCGCATTCTCTTAACGCAGTAACAGTGTTTAGTTGTGGTTGATGCACTGTAATGTGCAATCTGAGGCAGGACTGTGTCACAGTGTGAAAGCATAAAGAGAATTTCATTTATTTGGTCCTGCTTGTCAGATCATGATCATGCTGTATTTTCCGTGCAACATGGATGGGACGCCACGGATCCCTTTAACATACATGCCGTTTTCAAATTTATGCCAGCTGTTTATTGTCTACAATCTCATTTTCTTTCCACTATGTTGCACATAGTTTTCCTTTCCCTCAGTTAATTCTATTCTTATATTATTTTGAGAAAGGCAACCTAATCACCCTTCTTGCACAGGTTTCGAACAATGGAGGCAAAGACACTTATATCACTGTCATTTCTAATGTCTAGATTCACACAGCTGATTGGCAAAAGGGCAGGAGGCCATATCTGCCCAGAGAGCAGCAATTATACCCAACAAGTATGATGCCTTCGCTGTCACTCCCATTGACTGTGAGCTTCATTGGGTGACCCTTCTAGAGAAAAGCTGATTATGTCACGAACTGTCTGTAATTAGGGTATGTTTTCTTAAAAAAATAAATAAAATACAAAACAAAAATGTTTGTTCAACCACCATTTGGCACACGGTTCAGTCCACACGGTCCCAAAATGATTGATTAACCGTGATTCATTCAGCAATTGCAATACTGATCCATGAACTATTATTTGTAGCAACAGTAGTATTTTAATTTTAGTTATTTCTATATCCGCTAAGGGATATAAAAATAGGTTGTCTATCCTTCCGTTTGTCAGTTAAATAGATTACGGTAATACTAATTGACGGATTTGGATGAATTTTTCCCCAGAGGTAGGTTTTGGCATATCCTACCGCTGACGACATTTTGGTAGTTATGTGTGTGTCGCAGCATTAAGAAATAACAAAATATGCTATTTCACTATTGTTATTGTAGTAGTGCCTTTCTTCCTGATATTCCTTTGCTATTCCTTGTTTCTTTAGGGTGGTGTTTGGAGTTGTTAGATTTTTTGGTAGATTTAGAGGCTGACAATATTATAATATAATTTTATATAATATACAAATTCTGAAATTAATGGAGGAATCTGCAAAAAAAAAATTCCTTAACCTAGGGTACTGTTGTGCCATGTTCCTCTGATGTTTCATACTGGAGAGGAACAAGAAATGAGGAAACAATGTCTATCCGATGAACAGAAATAATGCAAAAATTGACAATTAGCAATTGGATGGACTTTAAGCAACTGGAATAATGGATGGAATCGGGACTTCAAACAATATGCCTTATCTTTAAAAGTAACAGTTCAACAAAAAACTCACCCCCATGCTAATGGAAAGTTGGGTGATGTTTCTTTCCACAAATGTTTCTGGAGTTTTACCACAAAACAGCAATGCATCATTCTCCAGAAACAACTGAAGGAGAGAGGGAATTTTTTTAATGTAAAAAAACTAAAAATTAAAGATAAAAGGACTCTATACAGCTACTTATGTAGAGCAGTTAAATAATGTGGTGTAGGCAAAGTTCAATCTTGTTCAACTTGTGAAGTAAGTGTAAAAACAATATTCCATAGGTGACCTGAGTGAGCAGTTAAACCCTTTCTGCCACCATCTCTGGAAATCAGCGATAATTAACAAATCCTTTCTATCTGCTTCAATTTGTTTCCTTATGTCCAGGGACGGCACACTGAGTGACACCGTCCTGATTGCCCTAGTGAAATTAATGGTAGCTAAGTGTCTGCTATAGGATGAGTCGGGACATTTTGGAAAATTTGTTGTTGAGGGAAAAGGACGTATAGGTTCTCACTTGGACCTATCAACATAAGTTTGTTATCACAAAGGTTCTCAATGGTTTGTAAAGAAACCTTCACAACTAATATATCATTGTTAACTTGCATTGTCGCCAAGTGCTTGCTCAAGGAGGAATTTGTTGGGTCCTGTAGATAATTATATAAAGAGTTTGGTCTAGACCTGCTCTTTCTGGAAAGTACCTTGAGACAACTGTTGATGTGAATTGGCGCTATACAAATAAAGATTGATTGATTGATTGATTAACTATTAGTATTCACTACTAATAGTTGGGTAAAAATTACCCTTCTATCTTGTCGTTTGATGCATCACCAAAGCCAAACACCAACCAAGGAAGTGTTAAATGACTTATTGTTAGATTCTTTTCCCCATATTTTCTTCAAAGGAGAAGAGATAAGAACTTCAAACTTCTGCTTTGATTAAAGGAACAGTTCACCCAGAAATCGATAGTCTGCAAAGTAATGAAATTACAGTGTTTGGATGAAGAAATAGCCTAACATTCTTCTTTATTGATTTTATGAATCCAGATAGCTAATCTGATTAATTTGATGATCAGACCATTTTTCACCTGCGTAACTATTTGCTCTTCAACTGTCTTTTTCCTGCAGGTCGAGTGGGAGCTTGGCTACCTCAAAATCAACAGAGGCTACTTACCACAGACGGGGACGAAGTGAAAAACATGAGTGAGTTCCAATTCATGTCTAAACAAGATAATGCGATCTGTCTGTATGGCTTTATATTAGCTTTTTGTAAGATCAGACTTTCATGAGAACTTCTGGCTGAATCCTTGCTTATGTGCAACAAGTGCACCATTATTTACCTCTTAGACTGCCCATTGAAAATACACAAACCAATCCATTTTTTTCCAGCTCCAGAATGCAGATCAGAGCCTGATCTTGGCGTCAGGGTATATCTACAGAGAGATTTCAGCCCATTTTGATGGCAAATTCTAAGCTTGTCCCTTTGCTCCCAACAGTAATAGTTCCCCACAACGCTAAGATCCATCTGGACTTGGAAAACACGCCATTTTCAGGCCTTAGTTTCATTATTCTTGTGTGTTTTGATTATTAGACAAAACAATACAATCGAGTTACAATCAAATTAATATGACCTTCAATTTTCAAAAATGAATGAATTTTGTGTTTGTCAATTTAGACTTGGAATTAGCACGAAAGAGTCCGTGTCCTTTAAGACTTTAATCAGATAAGACATTTTCCGATGTAATTTAGCCTCTGATGTACTGACCCAAGGTTTACTGCTGCATCCTCTCTAAAGACTTTTATTGTTCAGACAGCAGTAATTCTGTCCCTGTTCTGTGTTGACCAAAGAGACCAGGTGGGAGAACATGTGGATTATGCATGACAGTGTAGGGAGATTTGGTCACTGGCTAATGATGGAAATGGTCAAGGTTGTTCAATGGCTTTTTAATAAACTCATAAAATGTTTGTTATAACAATGACATATCATTTTCAAATTCATTCATTTAGTATTGACCTTAAAATAAGACTTATTCAGCACACAAGACAGTTGACCTTGGAGTTAGATGTGACAAAGTTGTATTTCAAATGAATGCTTTTGTTTTCTGAGCTTTTCTGAGCAACA
Source organism: Lophius piscatorius (assembly GCA_009660295.1). Classification (NCBI taxonomy): domain Eukaryota; kingdom Metazoa; phylum Chordata; class Actinopteri; order Lophiiformes; family Lophiidae; genus Lophius; species Lophius piscatorius. Next base: position 22,440 of record VRLP01005876.1, read on the forward strand.
AGATATTCCCTCTCCCCCAACAGACCTATAATCACTGCCCCTTTCTTGTTGCTCAGGGAATGTTCTGCTATTGTCTTTTTCATGTTTAATTTCTTTCCCGCTCTTGAATGCTTGCTATTTCCCCTGGTTACAGTGGTTAACAGGGTGTGAGTGAGGGCCAAACTAAACTCTGTCCAGGCACTGTACATTTTAAGACATGAGGAGACAGTACACATTGGAATACGTAAAACTGAATTTGGCTCATTATGGCAGTGTATGAGGGGTAGGGTTCTACTGCATTTCTTCAAAATTGATGCTACTTCTAGGAATCAGAAATCTTTCTAGTCCGTTATTAAGTGTTTTTTGGTAGAAGTCTAATTAAACACTGTTAAAACTAAGGATGGTTTTCAAACCATGATTTTCCCTTTTTCATTACACCTGTCACCATTTTCCCTGCAAAATAGTCCTGCAACTTTGATGGAAACAACAATTATCAATGAAAGTAGGAAAATTATTTTCAAAAATTAACATAGTTCAGAGCAAAGGAGCATAATTTTAGCCACCGCAAGGCGGATGTTCTTTTCTTTCAGAATTATGCCATAGTTTTTTTTTCATTGCTCCACAGAATGGCTACCGCAAACGTCTGTGATTTGTTTCGGTGTTTTTGCCTTACAGGACCCCAGTGTCTTATGCTTTAGGGTCTGCAGTGCTGACCTGCAGTTCGGACTTAGAAGCCTATGTTTTCCTATAGTCTTTAAGGTGGCACAGTGTTTCAACATTAAGGATGCTATCTGCTATTTGTCTTTGATTTGTTTAATACTAACAACTGATAAATTATTTATCAGTTGTTGTCTTTTACATCATGAACAATTAAAGCTGAGTAATTTCTCCTCCAATTGTTTATATAAGAATCAACATATCAACAAATGATAGTCAATATTTAGTTGAAGATGCTATAATTACATTTTAATTAATATAATTGTATGATTGCTACGGACTGTTTTTTAATCTACATATACAGTAGACAGAGCACATTTCCCTCTCAGCTTATTGGAAATGCTTCTTTTTTAACTGATAAACCTTAGATAAATATTAAAAAAAGGGGTGTTCTTTTTTCTATTTTCTGTCGTAAGTGTCAGGAAAAACCAAGAGAGGAGATATTAGAGAGATTGGAAAAGGAATATGCAATAAGGGATTCCTTTTAGAGGAACAAATTGTGGTATTTTACCAATACTGATCCAGATCCAAAATGGAGCCAGTTCTCAGATGGCATACATTTGTGTTATTTTACAAGTTATAGGCTTTTTGCATGTTGAAACAGTTCACTGCAGTGCTTAAACAGTGGTTTTACAAATCGTAAACAAGAGCTCCTTATGTTCTGGTTATTATTATTTCTCTGTCAAATGGCCTTATTTAATCCATGAAATGCTAAAGTTAATATAATATATCTGGTATTTCCCCTCAGTCTTAGACTTATTTTGGAAGAGTTGGCACCCTTGTTTGCATCCCCCATGTTTCCTCACAACCCTTCTAAGCCTGCCTTTTATAGGATTGATTTCTGTCCTGAGCACCAAAAGGAGTAACCTATCGAGCTTTTGCTGGAGGATGTTATAAATGGAAATTTAAATTATTTTCCATTAGCTTTGTTAACAGGGTCTTGTGATATGTGTTCCCAAAACACACAAGCTAAAGAAGAGAAATAAATTTAAGAGGAAATTCTCTTTACACAAAGAGGTATAATTGGCTGAACTTAACATAGAGTAATACAACACATCGCCGATTATTTTTATACTAATTCAACGATTTGATCACGGAGTATTAAATACTGAAAATAGTCATTGCTTAAATGAAGTTGCATGTACATTTTCTCCTGAATATATATTGGTCCTGATGGTGTGTAACATTTTTGTTGATATTATTTAAGAAATGTGTTAAAATATAATTCAATATCATTTACTGTTGATGTATTCTTCGAATGTTAAATATTAATTAAGGAACACACATCACTTGTTCAGTTGCAAAGAGAGATAAAGGAATCTCTAAATTTTACATTTACAAGATCCTGCAACGAAGGCATTGTAAGTTACTCTTTCTGGGCATCGCAGGTTCATGCAGCACAGATGTTAAGGAAAATCGGAACTTGGACAACCTCTTCTCCAAAGAGGGGGTTGCAGCCGTTTCTACTCAACTCCCCAATGGGAGTGCTGGGGGTGGGAGGAAACGTCCCTTAGAGGAGGGTAATAACGGGCATGCACATTCCAAGTACAGGCCCAAGAAGCGTAAGAAAATCTCTGGGCCCATTCTCCCCAAGAATGCCCTGATGCAGCTGAATGAGATCAAGCCAGGGCTTCAGTACAAACTGCTGTCTCAGACCGGGCCAGTCCATGCACCCATCTTTGTGATGACTGTGGAGGTCAACGGGCAATTCTTTGAGGGTTCAGGTCCTACAAAGAAGAAAGCCAAAATGAATGCAGCAGAGAAGGCCCTGCGCTCCTTTGTCCAGTTTCCAAATGCATCTGAAGCCCATATGGCCATGGGCAGGACTCTGTCTGTTCACACAGACTTCACCTCGGACCAGGCTGACTTTCCGGACATGCTTTTTAATGCCTTTGAGACATCCACACCTGTAGATGACCCATTTTACCTCACATCAAACACCAATGTTTCCTTCAACTCTTTGGGTATAGAATACCCAATACTACCCTCTCCTGTTCCAAACCTGGTCCAGCCCCCCTTACCTCCAGCCCCCTCCACCTTCATCTCTCCTACAAACAGCAAGAATCCAGTCATGATCCTCAATGAGCTGCGGCCGGGTCTAAAGTATGACTTTGTGTCAGAGAGTGGGGAAAGCCATGCCAAGAACTTTGTCATGTCAGTGATGGTAGATGCTCAGAAATTCCAAGGGTCTGGGCGAAACAAGAAGCTGGCCAAGGCCCGGGCAGCTCAGGCTGCTCTGTCTGCTCTGTTTAACATGCAGCTGGATCAGGCTCCATCAAGCCAGCCTATACCCAGAGAAGGACTGCAGCTCCACTTGCCACAGGTAAGCATGGCCGAAGGTAATTGACCACTAAAATGACCCATTATTTCATTACTTTGCTTTGATGTCAAATGACATAAAGTTTAAAAAGTATGTAAGAGTTGAGTAATGTGGAACTGCATATCTGAACCAAGTACAAACAATACTACTATTTCCATTCAGCCTGCAAAGCCAGTAAAAGTTGGTTTAAAACAATTTTCCAATGATATTGAAAGCTGTGTTAAAAATAATCTTTATTTCTTCTCTACCCAGATCTGCAAAAACATTTAATCTTTTTTTTTTGCCTTCAATAAGCAATAACAACTCATGCCCTGAACTTATACCCTTGTAAGCAACATTTGAGGCTACTGGATTTGTAACAGCTGACCATTCACGTCTTGTGGATCCAGATCCACACCAAATTACGCTCATAGACTCCAACCAGTGAAATATGCCTGATATTTTTCATCAAGATGTTGAGAATTGAAAGAGAAATATTAAGAAAATAATAAGATAATTTTTTTTCCGTGGATCCACACATTAATTTAACAGTGTCTGTTCTGGCCCAAGACTCATTCTCCAATCAAGTTTCATGGAGAACTGCTCAGTAGTTTTTGCATAACATAACTCTTGTAACGATAAGAACAAACTAGAATAACACTCAGAGGAAGGCGTTCTCTATAAGCCAAACTGTTAATGAAGTCCAACCCATGTATAAATTGTGAAAATGGTGAAAGTTTCATATTTTCATGCTACGTCATGTCTCTTTTTTTTTCGAAAAGAGAAAATTCTTGGATTCACTTCCCTGTTTGGATCCGCACCCAAAATTCAAATAATGTTACACAAAAATGCTCACAACCCAACTATCAAACTAACGATCGGACTCGGGGGGAAAACATATCTTCTTTGGCGCAGCTAATAATAAGACCTTAGAGAAGTAAATGATGAATGGCAAACCCAGCTTTGTTCCCTTTCCCTTTTAATGGTTTAGCGGTGCTCGCAATTATTCTGTCTGCTCTTATTCTGTATACATGTTGAAATATGAAATGTAAAACCCATTAGGTAAATGACAGACACATACAAATAAGCTATTTATAAGGTATTTCCTGTTTCCCTGAGGCATAATATAAATAGGCAATAGGATCTGATGAATGTTAAGTCATATCTTCCCCAAAGTGCTTTCAGTATCGGGCCTTTCAGACGCAGTGTGTCTACCCAATACTCTTATGTAAGCAGGTGTGTAACCACCTTAAATTTTCACAGAACAAATGAAAAAAGGCAACTGTTCCAATTTACCAATCATAGTCATTTTAATAATAATATCAGTCATCATCATAGAGATTTAGAAAAAAAACTAAAAATATTACAAAAATAAATGTTTAATAATATGAGAAAGAACCAATGATGTTATAACACTAAAGTTTTAAGTTTACAAAATAAAATCATAAAATCTGAACTTTATTCTTTTCATATTTTAACTTGTGTTTGTATATAGATTATCTATATGTGACTTTTTTTCTTGTAATATTTTGAATTGTCATGTTTTACTATTGGCTCTAATACTCTTTGATATTTTGTAGATTAGTGTAACACTTAACATGAAGAAGCAACATGGGATTTTGTGGTTCTGTTGGTACCACTCTCAAATTATTGTCTTTTGAAGAGCAGGAGCTAAGCTCTGCTTAAAGTTACACATAGTCCTCTAATAACTCTTAAATCTGACCATATGTGTGGACAGAAGAGTGGTTGTTATCCAGCCTGCCAAAACCATAAAGCAGTCCGTCTGTGACCTTGTATCCTACTGTGGTTACTAAAGTGCTAGTTTATAACCCTGTGGACAATAAGTATACACAATAATTCATATACCAATTGTACCTATAATCTGTTTCCATGTTAAAAGAAGGATCGAGATTTGTCAGTATTGACATTATTTTACCACAGAAGTCAACGCAGTGGACATTAGCGTGCTCCCAACCAAAGAAAAAATTCAAATTTTCAGTGGTGAACTGATTTCATGGTGAAAATGTTTGTGAATGCTATATCTCATGTAAAATGGCATTTATATTGTATAACATCACCCTCTTTTTATAGATGCATAGACAGTTTTGGACCAGGGGAATCTGTTCACAGTTCTAGGATACTCCCTAATATTTTATCTGTACTGCAAGAGAATGAAACTAGAATGATCCTCGTTTTCAGAACCAGGTTTTTTTGGTACTTGAAGAGTACGTATATTTGTCTTGTGGGTTTTTAGTTCTTTGTTTGTTTTGTTTTTTTATTAAAAAAACATACAAACACAAAACCTTTGTGAAATAATAGCCTCTAAAAAATAGCCTATAACTAAATGAAAATCAATCCAAATGTAGAAATGTCCATTTTCTGTTGATTTTGCTATACCACCATCCAGCTCGCGTCATTTCAGCTGACCTATTGGAAGCACAAATGCAAAGCGATATAAAGTCTGTTGTGGGCATTTAGTAGTCAGAACTGCACGCCATTTATGTTCCAAAAACAGTCACTACAGTCACTCTCTGTGTTTGGAGCAGAAGTCCAAAGTTTTCTCCTTTTTTTTTATTGAGTTGGCTTAGGAGCAATTGTGGGGTCGTTTGAATTATGTCATATATTTTCTCTGTTAGGGTTTTTTTTCTTGCCCTTCTCATTTACTGATTACCTACCTCCTGCGTGATTCTCTGGTCCTTCCTGATTGTTTACAAACGTGTTTGAGTCTCTCCGTCCCAGTGCCTCTTCTCTGTCTTGCAATGGCCATTGTCTCACTACCCCTTCTATATACAGTGAAACTACTGTGAAAAATTATTGTAATCCCTCCTTTATTCTACGTGTATATTGTGTAAACTTTGTCCAATCTTAAAGAATTTGACATGAAACATTCCTTCATTCATTATCTACCGCTTATCCTGTTCGGGGTCACTGGAGCCTGTCCCAGCTGACAATGAGCGAGAGGCTTGGTACACCCTGGAAAATTCACCAGTTCAACGCATGAGTGACACTTACAGACATAGACCCACTTACACTCACTCCTATGGGCAATTTTAATGTCACCAATATCACATGTTTTTGGACTATTGGAGGAAGCCGGAGTTCCCGGAGAAAACCCTCGTAGACACAGGGAGAACATGCAAACTCCGCACAGAAAGGCCGGCAGATGTGGATTTGAACCTGGTACCGTCTTGCTGTGCGGCAGCAGCGCTAACCACTGCGCCACCGTGCCGCCATGACATGAAACAAAAGCAACCTAATCAAAAAAAGAACTTATGTTTTAATATGTCTAAAAGGTTATTCAACACTCACTTAAATCACCAGTGCGAAAAATTCACCCATCCCATGATCTGAATTCTTAAATTATTCGGATCATTCGATAACTGGAGATCATTCTCCGACATCTCCAAACTCTTGTTGCGTGACCTGCTGTGATGAGACCAGGATAAGCACTTACAGAAAATGAATGAATGATTAAATAAATTCAAAACATACTAGCTTATAAGCTTTCAGTCACATGTCATACTGGTGTCAGTACTTTAACATTTCATGATACCCCATACACGTCTTATGAAGTCCAAACATCCCTGATTATGGCCAACCTGGCAAAATCTGATTGAAGATGGAGATGGCTTCAGCAGGAACAAGTTCAATATACTGGGATCCTATTTACAAATAAACGAAACCCTGGCTGTAATCTCAGCACACCGATAAAGGTTCTATCTTAATTACCATCCCCCTCTGAGTGATATTCATTAATACCACTGTTCATTTGAGTAGCATGTCTTTACTTCCCAAGCTGAAGCAGAGGATTTGACTCGTTTAAGCTGCTAAGAACTCTGCCTGTCATTCACACCAGTGCAGCATTCCTAATTGAAATAGTCAAAAATAGTTCCAGTGTAGATAAGAAGAACTTTCACTTTCTTTTCATAGCTTTGTTGTCTTCTTCTATTTGTTGTATTCATATTAGGAGGATTTTAGCTGGAAAGAGGAAATGTTCATTCTTCACACTGGTGAAGAATGAACATTAAAGTGTCAACGCATTTTCTGGTTTATGGGGTCTACCTCTACTTTAAGTTTACTTTATATTCTCATCTCAAGTTTTCATCCTGTTTTCTTAATTTTTCAATTTCAATTTCAGCTTCAAGCTTAATTGATTGTTTTCTCAGATATAAACAGTTAAAAGAGACCATAAATCCTATTTCACGCTTTCAAAGTTTTTCTTGACTCAACAACTCTTAAAAACATTCTTCTTGGAGTGTGTGGATATTATGGTTAATAGTTCAGTGACGAAATCAGTTGAATTAGACGGTTCACAAACACCTACTGCTTACTATGGTAGGTAAGAGACGGCAAACTCACTTTTTACATGAAGGGCTCCTTGCTGTTTCAGACAGCATTTGAGTTTGTAGTCAACAACATTTATCAGGAAATGCTGAAACCCTGTGCTCATATATGGCCTAGACCACCTCTGACTGGAGTCTCAATTCACATTCCCAGCCCCATTTTTCATTTCAAATTTTTCTGCTCAAGTGGGATGTGGTTATCGTGTTGAATTGCACTCATAATTAAAGTGACATGTATCAAGCTCTGATGTGAATACATGAGCATTTAGGCATTGAAAAAATTTCATATTTGTTAGACAACTCAAGGTATTCTTACCAAAAATGGATATTTTAGCAGTGTTGTTTGTTTTACATGTTATTTGAGTCTGGGCGTCAAGCACTTTGTAAGCTGTCGCTCTAACCCAGATCTTATGGTTTTTATTTATTTCACATCGCCACAATTTTTATATAAACCGATGATAATGGCTGAATTCACTGAAGATTTTTTGCCTTAGTGTGTCAGGACTCAGATTATTTTTCTGGACTGTGTGATTGCGACAATCAGATTTTTTCGATTCAGACTAAACTCGCTGTCCTATGTACTCCTAGATAATATTCATAGCATACTTTATCATGGTCATGTGACATGAATGAACGATCGGATTAGAATGTAAAAAATTCAAAATTTAAAGAATGTGGGGGGGAAAGTTTGCTTCTGTCACTTTATCCTTATGTAATAATGAGATATTTTATTTCAATGCCTCAGCCGTAGTGCTTACCAAAAGGCTGACTTAGCCTTAAATGCCATACTTTCTCCCATTAGACAGCATGTATATGGTTTAACTGTAAAATGAAAGTAATACCAGTAAGAAATATCTTTTCGTTAGAAAGAGTATAATTACATGTGATAGCATCAGACAAACTTAAACTTTGTTGATTTCATGCATTCTAGTCTGACATCCTGCTGTTTCCCATCGGTAGGTGGCACCATCTTTTTTTACTTTCCTCGTGTTCTTGTGAGATTTCATAAGCTCATTGGCAGGATGTCTGACTTGGGATGAAATGTTCGTGTTTTTTTTTGTTTTGACCTGCAGAATTAAGCTGGAGAAAGCCAAGGACTGTCTGGCGCAGTTTTCAGCTGTTAGAAAGCTGATGAATTCTGTACTAAAAGTGATACCAACACCATCAAAGAATTAACCTAGCTAGAATAAAAGCTTAAACAATTTTTTTACCTCGTTTGGTAACCTCAGAATGCTCAATTTTCACCTCTGATTTTAAAAAGCTTCATACCCAAACCTGAATACTCAGATTGTCCAGAAAAACACCCTCATCCTTCTACCAAGGTAATTTGAAATCTGTCTGGTTGTTTTTGAGTAATCCTGAAACAAATAAACAAACTAAGAGACACGGGTAAAAACATAGCCACCTTGGCAAGAGTAGAGAATAACTGAATGAGAATAAGCTTCAAGAAATTATAATAAATAATTGAAAAAATAATGAAGGAAAATGACCTAGTTCTAAATGGAAATTAAATAAATATACTGGATTTGGTTTTTGAACTCATGTTGTTGGGTGCATTCTGCCCCCTCAGATTGCTTACTGTGTATTCTGCTACATGTAGTCAGATGACATGAGGCCCTCCTTTTCTTTGTGGTTTCTTATATTCCTTTAAATCTCTTTGCGGTTTTGACTTCATCTGCAATAATCTTCTTCATGCTCATATATTTGTTTTTGATGCCACCTCAGGTCCTGGCAGATGCCGTCTCTCATCTGGTCATCGACAAGTTCAGTGAACTGACGGACAACTTCACGTCTCCACATGCTCGGCGGAAGGTGTTGGCCGGTGTCGTCATGACGACTGGTAATTTGTTTGTTTTAAGTAAAGAGGCTCTTTCGGAAAACCCTCCATCTGTGATGGAGACTGTAACATCAAACAACGAGGGGCCCAGATACTGGGACACATCTCAACAATTAGAAATTCAGGTTATTCCTGAGGTGTTTACTAAACCTTCGATGCCCAAAACCAACTTACCCTGCAGGTAAGAATTTATGATTAATTATCTTAAAACCATCTGCAGTTTGAGGACGTGTTCTTGTGATTAGATATCTCCTTAACAAAATACACAGGATTTGTATATCAGAATTAATAGAATGATCTCATTATTTGGCAAATATGGCTTAATGTATCAAAGAGGAACTGGTAGAGATAATAAAAACCAAAGCCCGAGAAGTACAATTCCCATTTTCAAATTTCTTTTTTTCAAATCTGAACTTAAGAAAAAGAACACCTTTAACTTATGTACACTAGTTGTTTTGATGACTGATGTCTTAGGTTGATAGGAGATTATTTGAATAAGTATTTAATATGTAGAAAAATCTCCCATGAAAGCAAACGTGATGAGGCAGATAATAAGCACAGTCCCTGTGTGTTGGAGGTCACTGTGGACATGTCTTCCTGCCTCTCCTGTGAGCAACGGTGCAAAACAGCAAAGGCTAGAGATTAGTATCTCCAAACAAAAACAAATAAAAGACATAGGTGATGTGGGATCATGGGAGTTGTTATCTTCATTGTTAAACAACCACAGTTGCTGATGACTATCCCACACAAATGGAATTTTTCTTTACATTTAGTGAAAAAAGTTCTGGTGACTGGTGGCAAAAGGAAATAGGCTGTTGCTTTGAATAAGGTTAGTCATCAGAAGAGAACATTTTTCCCCAAGATCCCCTCATAGCATTGTACAATAAGTGAAGCAGTACATGGCATATCCTCCACCCCTTCAGTGGTGGAAGATATGTCATGTACTGGTAGTAGTAATAATAGCAGTAGCATTAATAGCATTAGTAGTAGTAGTAGTTATAGCAGTAACATTAGTAGTAATAGCAGTAGCATTAATAGCATTAGTAGTAGTAGTAGTTATAGCAGTAACATTAGTAGTAATAGCAGTAGCATTAGTAGTAGTAGTAGTAGTAATAGCAGTAGTAGTAGTAATAGCAGCAGTAGTAGTAGTAGTAATAGCAGTAACATTAGTAGTAATAGCAGTAGCATTAGTAGTAGTAGTAGTAATAGCATTAGTAGTAGGAATAGCAGTAGCGTTATTAGTAATAGCAGTAGTAGCAGTAGTAGCAGTAG
>VRLP01005877.1:0-32874 GCA_009660295.1 Lophius piscatorius
TCCGTATCGACTGATGACACGGCCAAGGGGGAGCATGTACAGTATGAAGAGAATGGGGCCAAGGACTGATCCCTGGGGGACCCCACAGGTGACGGTGTGTGTCAGTCTAGTATAGTATATAGTATATATATATATATACTATATAGTCTGAGACTCGTGGCTAGGTGTGTGACGATCATTAAATTCACTTTAATAATTATCTTGTTCCATCAATATAAGTCTTATCACAATGTACTATTATAAATATGCCTTGTCTGAGAGTTTCAGTATTAGCCAATCACCTAAATTGACCATTGTCAGCAGCTGTCTGTACAAGTTCAGTGAATTGTGTAGGTTGGTAGATCCATATGTTTTAGATTTGTGGTTTCGACCACTATCTTTTTGCTGTTTGTTCAACAAATTGTCTCCTTTACATCTACTTTTTTATTTGGCTAAAAACAAATGATTGACCACAGCACACAGAGATCCATGATAATCATGTCAATAGAGGCTCGAGGAAAAGTTAAGAACCCAGAGAGATACAAGGTTTTTTGAGCTAATGTGTTCCTCTTGTAGCATAAGTGCAACCAGATGATGTCATTAATAAGTTAAACATCAACCAAAGAACAGGACATTGGGATGGTGATGGAAATCTCATTATTATCACAGCTACTAAGATAGGGGTTATTACAGATGTAATAATCATGTAATAACTGTGAAACACCTATTTGTTGCTAGGAATTTCAAGAGAATTTTATTTTGAATTGAATTAAATTCTCAGCCTAGGAAAAGGGAAAATAATAGAGCAATGTTGGTTCAGATCTCTGATATCAATCTTTATCAGTTAATCGTTTTATCACGGGTTATGATTAAGCAGTTTCCAACATACAAACATTTTCAGTACAGGTAAAGGTTCAACCTCTACCACGGGAAATTCGGTCTTTGTCACCAATTACTCAGAGGCGATGCCCCGTCTGAAGCACTGTTGAGCATATTTGGTCTACACTGGACCCAACTAACACTTTAAAGAGGCCAGGAGTCAAGCACGGAGGCTCTGTGCTTTTATTTTTCATAAAATTTGGACCATTGCTGATGGATGAGATGGATTAGCCAGAAGTGTTCACATTGTATTTGAGTAATTACAAGCTGTGGTGAGGTTGTTGGTTCTGGAGTTATCCGTTGTACTCGTAGGTTTCCATCGTTTTTCCAGTTTCTAATTTATGTGAGCAATGCAGACAGGACTGTTTGCGTGAAACTCAAGCCAGTGTTAAAACTCCTTCCTGAGAGCTGTTTATACCAGAGTGATTTAACCTTCAGAGACTGGGGCTTTTACTGGGAAAGGGACAGAAGGTGTAGCCCCCCCCAGAGATTTAAGTATTTTTCTGCAACTACCAGGATATCTAAAACACTGAATTTTCTATCCATGAAGAAACAAGTTCTTAATTTTAGGTCCCAACCATTTACATAGAAGATGATACAATTTTTAAAACATTGTCATGGCTGCCTCATGGGCTCCTTCATCTGATTTACAATAGTTTGTCACTGTTCTGGACCCAGATGCAAAGAAAACCACCCTTCTAAAACAGGATTCAATAAATTTAAAGGATTTGTAGTCACTCATTTAAACTGAACATAGAAACCAACATGAAACTGAGAAAGAGCCAAGGAGAGGGAATGAAGTGTGGAAAATGGGTCTGAATATAAACAGAAAGGAAACAGGACTATAAATATGAGTGACAGAGCTCGGTCAGTGGAAGTACGCACGGCGAGGGTCTCTTGGGTTGCTACTGCATCTCTATGATATGAAAAAAAACAGCTTTAAATCGATATAAATCCCATGATGGATTAAGATGGCTGGTTGTAACCCAGTACTCGTCAAACTAACAGTGAAATGTAAATCTCTCCATGGCATAAGGAAATAACGTTCATCTTATGTACATATCATACCCATCCAGAGTCACAAACAGTCACGCCGTGCTAAAAACGGATGGTGGGTAAACAGCTAAATGAAAGAGATGCGTGGCAGTATTCAGAATCATAAACTGATATAATCTATTAGACAGAAATGCGGTGACGACAAACCTCCAAGAATTCTGAAATTTACCCGGAAACAAAATCAATCTCAAAAGTGACCTCTAAACAAAACAAAAAATGAATATATCGATTGTAGATAATTACATTTCCACTTTTTTGTGGCAATGTATACTTGAACCCATGCATCCTACAGCTGTGACTCAACTTAATAAATGCCTGCTAACAGGCAGAATCCTCAAGCAGATCCCAACTCAAGGTGGGCAGCCTTCTGCCTCTGATTGGTTGGGTCCTCTCCATTACAACTTCTCTCTTTTGTTGTTTGTTACTAACAAATTCTACACTTCATGTCTTACAATGGAACCAGAATAAAACCAGGATATTATCGGGATTAATAAGAACTTGCTTGTCCAGGATCAATTTCAGATTTTTGCATTCTGTAGAGCTTTTTCAAGAAAAGGTTTTTTAGAAGTTGAAACATTTTGGCCTGAATTTTGATACAAATTCTTCTTCTTTTTCTTTTTTTTTTCTTTTCTTGGGTTGGGATGATATTTTTACATGGAACAGGATTAAAGCCCCAGTGGAAACAAAAGGATTGTGAGATGATTCCACTGCTTTAAAATAAAAGTCTTAGAATTGAGATTGAGATATAATTCTAGAAAGAAAAAAAATCAATGGGCTCTAATCTTTTTCCGTACATCTGAGGGTCTTTCAAATCCAACTAGTTATGTTATGTTCTCGATACAAATATGGTTGCAGTGATGGCGCACGTTTGGCCTTCCCGTAACTTTTTATTTTGAATTGTATGTGAAAATTGTTTGTTTTCTCATTAATTTTGTCGTCCAACCTTTAGATAATAGCAAATACATGAATATGGTTATTTTTAATGGCTTAACAAATGCTTAATGTGATTACATGAACTTTTGAGATAATTGAAAGAAGTTTGACACACAGACAAATGTTTTACACAGAAAGCTTTAAATTGAGGTGGACATGCTTACCAACTCAAGTGGCTCATCTGTCTGGGGGATAAACATGTAAATAAATGACCAGGAAACCTCTGTGGCGAGGATGACATTGAGCTGGAGCCTCTGGAGAGTAAACACATCACTAATGATGGAGTGCAGTGTTTGTGTGTGTGTGTGTGTGTGTGTGTGTGTGTGTGTGTGTGTGTGTATGCGTGCGTGCATGTGTTATCCTGTGAAGATTTGCATGCTGGCTAATAAAGGAATGCTTTGATAAACATTTTATTTGTGGAGGTTGAAGTATGAACATGTGAGCGTGTCTCTGTGGCGTCTCTGTGGCGTCTCTGTGCATCAACCCCGTTGACATCACTGAGTTGAACCAGTCTTTTGTTGCAGCAGCGGCTGGTCGGCCGGTGATAAGCAGCTCTTTAAAGTTAAGATCACTCCTCCGACCTCTGATAAGTTCCTCTAAACAAGAGCGAAGAGAACACGGAGCTCACCTGTGCCGTACACTGTGCTCCATGTTCTCTGTGCTCTTGTGCTCTGTGATTATTCTTTTCTCCTCTCAGCCTCTGAATGATAATCTGCCTCCCATAATTGATTGTTTAATGTCGGATTAGTTGATTAAGATACACAGCACTCGCATCTCTTAGCGAATTCTCACACCACCGTTTTAAATTTAGAACCGTTTTTACAAAATTCTATTTCTGTAATTTCTACACCCTACAGCAAAGATTAATCTGCTTAAACATAAAATTATCTCTGATTCAGGTGTAAAAAGTGGAACCCCTGCGCTGCCCTTGATGAGAGATTTTCATAGGATCATTGATGTGATCGACACAGTGAGCGATGTGTTACTAATTACCTTGCAGCTTTCACGCCTCACTACTCCTCACCCCGCCCGACGCTGCCATCTACTCCTTCTAGGACTCAAAGTCATGGCTGACAGTGATGTATATCGGGTGATTAGATTCACATTTAAAAAGAAAAATCATCTTCTTCTGTCAGTTTCTGATCAGGATTCGTCACAGATCTATATAATTGGACTGGCATAGGTTTGCAAAGGATGCAGGACCCTCACCAGAAATACACTGACCCCCCAGTGACTGGGTGTGGAGGCCCCAGGCCAATACAAACTCTTGATCCTTTGTTTACAAGGCTATCGTTTTTGTTGACACTTAACCAGTGACAAGCTTTGAATGGTCATCCCCTTGTTTGTTAAGGTTCCCTCCAGCTTATCCAGATCCTTGCTACAATCCAAAAACATGTCATATTGGTCAATTGCTGAATCCAAATTGCCTACAGATGTGATTATGAGTGTGTATGGTTGTTTTTGTGTTGGTCCAGCGATGAACTGCCAAATTGTTAGCTGGGTTCGATTCCAGTCTTTGGTGGCCCAGTGGTGCAAGCACCATGAAACTTAAGAAAACACATGCAAATAAAGAAAACATATTCTTCAATTTGAGAACACAGGAGCGCTGCAAAAGGCACAACCTAACACATTAAGAATAAAAGATCTGTAAAAGACACAGGACAACCCTAGCGTTCACGAACAATACTAATAAATGATGCACACTCAAAGCGCTTTTTTAATGCTTAATTTATTTAATAAAACAGACATAATACACAAAGATTTTGGGATGTTTTGATTAGCCATGTTAGCTTCCCTTAACTTTCGGGTCGTGCGGTCATGTGATTTAGAATAAAACATTTAGACTGACCCAAACATTCACAGTACCCAAAGTTAAAACAAAATAGCTTTTGTATGTCTCGTTCGGACCATTGTGTACACGTTGGCATGGCAACAACGTAAGTCTCGTATGTGCAATGGTGATTAAGTACAAAGTTTTTTTGTGGTTATTATCTACAGCTGAAGGTGACAGTACAGTCTGGCAGGGTGTAGTGGGGAAGCCTGGTGTAGAAGCACTGCAGCGGATGATGAGAGGATAATGTGTGTGGGGGTACGCCTCCACCCAGACACATGCAAGTGGAAGCAATAAGAGAGAGAGAGAGACAGGGGAAAACATAACAAAAAGATGATCATGGACAAGCTGTGACAATATAGTGAGTATTTTCTGCATTTTTTTCCAATCATTAAATTTTAATAGTGAACATTTTTTGAACAAGAAACAGTCGGAACCAAAACTGCTCCGGGACTTTATTTTATCTCTCTCACTGTTTGTGATGACATTAACTAAAGACAAACTATAATGAATATGTAATTTTATGAGTAAAAACTGCTATTCTTTCATAGCAGAACAAAGTTCATTCTGATTCTATAGCAGTACGTTAACATCACACAGCTGTGCAGATGTTCTTCGCTGCCTGAGGAATTCTGACTACTTTTGATTGCAGTTTCAATTCAGTGATGGTGTTGCCCAGGCAATGAACACCATCCCCTGTGCACTCTGGTTAAAATACTCAGATTACTTCTGGCCCTGCAAACTGACAGACACCAACAGCATTCAGATCATCTCCCCAGGTGAAGATTACGGTTGAGGTAAAGTAAAATCAACTTTTACATTAGCAGCTTTACAACTTAACTTGAACAAAATCAGATTTCTGCCAAGGGGAAAGACGAAAATCTAGCAGCAAGCTCCTTTACATAAAGAAAAACTTAATCTACACGGTGCAACAAAATCTAATCTACTGCTTTAAACCTGAATCCGTCAGGAAATAACTGCAAGAAAAACATTTAAATGGGAGCATAGGGCGATCTAAGAGGTGTAAGGCGCTCTGCTGCTGATAGAACCAGGACGTTTAACCTTTGATTTATCACTTCCTGATACTGTCCAGGGAGATCACTTCAACAGTCAACAGCAAGGCGCGAAAATTCCTCCCTTGAGGGAATGTTCAAGACCAAACTGTGCAGGATTTATATATAGAGATACAGCAGCCGCCACCGCGTGGACACCTCGATACAAACAGCTGTACATGAGCAAAATATTTGCCAAACTCCCAGTTTGAAGGCGGTAGTGGGCAGACTGGCATGGTATGCGGAGGCTCAGTCCTGTGCCACCTAGCTTCGCTCTTAATCAATCTCCAAACTGTTCTGGCCCTGCTAAGAGAAAACCACTCCAAGTGTTTCTGTGCGACGAAGGCAAACGGACGAGAGGAGCGCTTTCAAACAGAGCAGGCACAGAGGTACTGATATTTTATCACAAAGATGTTAGTCTGATTTGGATTGTTTGCATTTCTATGTCTTTGTAGCTGCTACTTTTAAAAGCTTTTCTGGGACTGTCACCCCACAATGGTTAATGACAAGAATCAGATGGAATGGAGATTATTAATGGTTGTTATCCACAAATTCTTTGCAGGTCAGCTTGCTGCAAACTCTGGGTTTACTTTGCATGGACATGCCAATTTTCCAACTGCAAACAAGAACTTGTCTCTGGCTAATACTTGCCTTTTTTGCTGAATATGTTTCATCAAACAACCCAAGGTTTTTGCAGTGTTTTTTTTATTTTTTCAACAGCAGTCCACAGTAAGAGTTGGCATCTAGGCTCCAACCTCATGTCTCCCTGCAGGTATGCTTCCATAGAGATATTGGCGAGTGATGCAAACAAGAGCCTTGTGAGGATTGAGAATTATCCAAGTCAAATTCTGCATGTTTTGGTTCTGGACTTTGTCAGGTGAATTGCTCATGAAGCCACCAGGTCCCAAGTCGGTTTCCCTCCAGGGATGGCGAGCAGAAAAGATCTGATCTCATCAACACAAGGTTTTTTTTCCAGAAGGCTAAGTTATACTTATACATGTCAAACTCCTCAGATGTTCCTCTGTAAGTGTTGGAAATCAGACTCTTATTTGATTTTCAAAACAACAACCACATACACCAGAATCAAACACAGGCCTGCTTGAAGTCAGATACTTTCACAACTGTTTGACCGGCCTGTGTGACATGCGTGTTGCAGAGAGGGTTTTTTTTCTAATTCAGTTGTCACTGAAGACAGCTCCTGTATTTTCCCATAAGATTTTTATTGATTTTTCAAAGGTTCGATGTACATCCATCTGTGTCAACATCAGATGATCAGAGAAACTGTACAACGGGATATGGTTTACAAGGTGAGAATGACCCTTTGAGTGTCGGAGGTCATAGTTGAGTGGCAAGCCACACAGAGAGTGGAATTTATCTGTTTGTAAAGGGGAACACGCATAACTAGCAATGATATGAGATTTCCATGAAGTGGTACCATCCTAGATAATAATAAAGCTATACCACTGTAATATAGTCATTATATTCCTGAAAAGTTGGGGATATTATTGAAACGTCATTGCCGCCGCCGCCACATTCGCGTTCGCCACATAATAATAATTTCAGATTATTTTCTAATTTTATAGCCATACAGACTTTAGTGTGAGAAAGAACTGTATTGACTTTGGGAAAGGTGGGCTTTTTTTTTTCTGACACTAGGGAGAGCTTCAACCCCAAAAGTATCTTGCCAAGATTTCTCAGACATTGATCGTATTTGGTCCAAATTTGGTCCACATGAATCGACTCGAAGAGATATATCATAATTTACTCACTTTGTGGATCTTTCTTTAAAATTATACTATGGACATAACTTCACATTCGGATTGCTTGTACAATTTAGGGGATTGGGGGCTATGCATATCCTTGTTTATACATGTATATACTTTTCAATATAAATGAAATCTATGATACATCACCAATTTGAAAAAAAATCAGGGGAAAAAGGAGCGGTATCTTAAAAAAAGAAGTACCTCCTTTAGAAATAAGAACACAAACTGTAATTCGTTTTGAAGATATGTATGAGTGAAAAGTGAGGAAACCTAAGTTTTTTCCTGTGATCAGATTATCAGAAGAGCAGGAATGACTTGACTTATTTTTCTCCAAGTGCTATAATACTTAATGCTAATGATAACCTTGATAAAGCTATCATATATCTACAACATGTTGTATAACTAAAGTCTGTTTTAGAACCAGAGGTGGAGCAGTTTTCTTATCTTCAATTTAAAACCTGGTTATAACTTGAGATGGAACCTAATTGAACGGACCGACAATCGGATCAAAAATAATTTTAAGACCACATTTTTAAATGTGAAATTTAAATAAAAACTACATTTTTTTTCCCTTCATCTGAGCTCTTATTACCATATTTTTTTTATATAATTAAATATAACTTAATACAAATGACAAAACGGGGTAGAATTGGTCTGTTATGTAATCCTATGGCGCAGGAGTGTACATAAATGATCTGTTTTCGCGACTTTTGATCTCATGGTGTTCGGTGTTCGATAACCTAGGAGGGATCCATGTGTGTCTGTTTGCCTTAGCAGCTGTACAAAATTGTAGAAAAATGGTGAATTGAACATATTCAAGCATTTAAGACCTTTGAGTCACAGGAGTGTTATTTGTTAGGGAATTAAATCTTTAACACAGACTGAGGGAGTAAACGTGTTTGAATTATTCCATACTATAATAGCCAGGTTTCAAACCAAGGGTGTCCATACTTGAGGGAAAATCTCTGATTGTTTTTATAATATCCAAAGTACTGACATGCTACTGATTTTACATAATTTTTTTCACATGCAGTCATGGTGCTATGGAAACCCAACCGTGAAGGGTTCACAAGCCAGTGTACTTCGAGTGCCTGTCCCAAGCCCGCATAAATGTATCTGGAAGGGCATCGCACTTAACACATATGCCAAATCAATATGTGGAACGAGACGATACGGTGTGGCGATCTCTAGAAGGAACAGCGTAAAGTAGAAGAAGAGAAGAAGTTAGAAGTAGTCAGGATATTATGGAGATATGAATGTGAGATTCTCCCCTTCATTTGGACAAAATCGACAAAATGCAAATGTTCATGGTATAATAGCCATAAAATTGATACCATCATGGACCGTCAAACTGGCAAAGCTGCAACCCTCCGTGTGACTAATCATTCCCTGCACCTAAAATTGTACTTTCTAACGCCTAAACTCAACCAAAGTGCTATTTCAGAATAATCATGTGAGAAAGGCTCTGAGGCAGGAAGGCTCTGGGCGTACCGCACAGAGGGGCGCCGTGTGCATGTGGGTAAAGGCATGACAAAGCCACATCGGTTCCTCTTGACCTGAAAAGAGAACATGATGTCGCAGCAGCTTCATGAAACTTACATTGATGGTGGTAATAAATCAGAGGTGACCTATGTGTTCATATCTTTCTCTTTGATCCCCTTTATTAATTAACCCTATAATGTTCTCAGCCCGCCCCCCATCAAAAAAAAATATAGAAAAAAATTATTTCTTTGCTTTTGTTATTTTTTCGAATAGAAAAATCCAACTTACCAAATGGTATGAAGGCAGAATGTTGTATTTTAATGAAAAATAGTCTATTTTAATTAGATTAGCTAAATTTTTCGGCAAGGTCTGTTTAAAAAAAAAGAAATTTGGCCCTTATAGACCTTCTCGGCCACCGTGTTGTATTAAAAACAGGTTCAGTCACATTTTTAATAAGAAAAAGAGATTCAAGATTAGTTCAACCAAACAGTTGAGCAGGGCATTGAAGTGCTGTTTGGCTCATTTTGAAATGATTGTACATTTACACCTCAGATAATGTAAAGAGAGTAGAAGGTAAGGAGAGGAAAAGATTTGCTATAGACGTGGCAAGAAACGCTGGAGGCTGAAGGCAGAGAAAGGTTACGAGCTGAGATGGAAGGATGATTGGTATCCTAGCTGTGTGCAGGACCAGCGCACTGTTCCTGGAAGGTCTATCTAGTGGGTGAGATGCACTGGCTTCTCTTCCACTCCACCACCCACTGAAATCTCTCAGCTCAGAGAGGGAATTTGAGAGAAGTCGAGACACTTTGCAGAGTTAGCCACAGGAGAGCTCGTCTCTCAGCTCTGCAGGAACCTGGAAAGGAGGGAGAAAGACAGAGAGAGCAAAACATGGAGCTGACACTTGAACATCGGTCAAACCTGTCTGCAAACTGCCCCGGTATTTAACTTAGCCTCTGAGGTTGGTGAGAACTCCACAGTTTATCCTGGCAGGGTTTTATCTGGAGGCCATGACTGCAGGCTGCGGTGGCACCAAACACTGACTGGAGCCACAAGTTATTTTTGAATCGTACTTACAAGAACTGAAGAAGTTAAATCAAGTTAGTTCAACATCATCATCAAGCAAGAGTTACAAGGTACTTACATTTTTTGCGACTGATTTTGTCTTAAAAATGCCTCGACATATTTTTAAAGCACAAATACACCAATCAGCCGTGACTGCTGACAAGTAAGGTTTAGAATAGCACCAATAATCTCTTGAAATACTTCTGTTTTTTAGACCCTTCTTCATCTTATTCTTCTTCAACGGGGTCCTGAAACATCCCTCCAGGGTGATCAGTGGCTGGGAGATATTTGGTCCTCAAAGTTGTGTTGAGAGAAGAACCAATGATTGGCAAACAGAGGGTTCTGAGATACGTTAATAAGGGCCAAATTGTGAAGTCTAGACTACTGGACCAGAGCATCTCCAAAAACTGCAGATCCTATCGGGTGCTACAAGTCTGCAATGATCCTACCAAAGTGGTCTAAGGACAGCTAGTGAACGTGCAACAGAAAAAATTGGCGCTCAAGGTTCACTGGTACACATGGGAAGCTAAGGCTAGCCCACTGCGTTGATCCCGAGCCACTGTAGCTGCTGAAAAAGTTCCTGGTTGTTTCTGATAGAAAGGAATATACAGATCTTCATAGAGTCATTTTGGTGGCAAGGAAAAGATCCACACAGTATTATCACTGATTAGTGTATGTTTGCTATTTGAAAAAATGAGTTTATTTACTTTTAGTGTTAACATTTAATAGTAACGTTTGTCAATTAGAATGCCAACCAATTTTATGAAAGCTAAAATATCTCTAATGCTACTTGATGAATTACCATGAAATATGGAGTACACTATTGATTTTGTCTTTTTCTATATCAGCATTTTGAGGTTGTTGTTTGAAGTATTTCGCCAACTGCTTCATGGATTGCGATTGGAATTGGTAAACATGTTACAGCCTCAAACATCCACAAGCAGGGCTGGAGATACTTAGGGCTGAATATGAACAAGAACTTTTAGCGACTTTTGCAGCCACTTATCTGAAAAAGTAAGAAAAAAGCCCAAGATAATCTCAAATCTCTCACAAAGGTTGAAATGCTCTCCTAAATTTGTTGCTATATAAATAACATTCAGCTGCCCTTCAGTATACCTTATTAGCTAAATTATCTAAGTTACTACCCATGGACTTCTATGAAACATGATTGTTTTGGATATGATTCAAAACTGAACCCATTTGTATCCAGATAGAAATATGTAACCAGGAATTTTTGGGTTTTTTCTCATCACTCAATTTTTTAGATATACAGCATTTTTAACAACTTTACTTTATTACAAAAGAAACCTGCTGGACTGACTTTGAGAAAACTATCTGGACAGATGGTGCATAAACCAGACAAGTTGAACAGACATGGGTAGGATCGTAAGGCCGAAGCATAATTTCTGTTCTCAGTTGAAGTATGTGCCAAGCTATTCACATTTACTGTAAAATGAGGCAATGAGCATCTGGTTTGAATGCTTCTGTATTTAAAACAAGCCTCATTACAAAATGTCCCATTCAAAAACACCTCCGCTAACAGCCAAATGGACATGGCATTAGTGTCATTAGAGAAGTGTTGGTAACTGATGCACGAAGGGTGTGGGGAGGATATCTGGTTATGACCAACCTCACAATAAGTATCATTCTTTACTCAGTTAAATAAAATAAATGTTCACCCTTAAACTCTCCTGATTAAAATGATATCCGAAGTTCAATCATGGACATCATCCTTATCTAATGCATTCCTCTCTCTCTTTCTTCCTCATATCAGCTGATTATGGGCATCGACTCCTTTGCTATGACCTCTATTAGCCAATCTTCGCTGCTCTTCTCCACGCTCTTGCTTTGCGTGCATTATGCTATGCCACAGATATCATTTAGATGCACAAACTTCGGTAAAGTGGTGGTACATTGGAGAAAGGTGCAAAACTATATAGGCTCAATGTATTAACGTCAGGTTAAGACTTAGATGGAGACTGCCATCATTCTGCATTTCATGGTTCAATTAGAGGCCATGACTTGGCAATTAGTCTTCTTTTTTTGCAAAGCAAAGAGTTATCTATATTTTATCTGACGGGTGAGATAGTAGGAAGACCGAGTGAAGGTGTAATGATGCTTTGTAGATACAGGTAATAGATTCTGCAATCACGTTGAACTGACTTGCAAAGCAGCTCACACATCATAAATAAAGCCTGGAATGTGATCAAGGTCTCATAGAGAGCAAAGAATTTATACTTTGCAAAATGTTGACCTTTTTATTGTCCGTATGGTAAGTCATTTGTTAATTTAATGCAATACTTGACTCTATAGAATAGCAAACTACCTGCTAATGGAAAATGTCATGTGATGCAAAGCTAGTGTAAGTGTAAGAACATTAAAATGCTCAGGAGTAGCAGAGAGTGGTGTGACAGTTTTCTCTGTGAGAACATTATCTCGACCAAATGAGCGGATAATCACCCTCTTGAATGTACTTCCGTACTGGTCTGTGTGTTTTTCATGCACAGTTGAACAAACCTAATGATCAAGACGTCTGGACTGATTGTCCTCCATTCACCAATTATCTATTTTAACGGAGACTCCATTATGTTACCTGTAAGAGTTTGTAACTTTATTATTAGTACTTCAATATGTCCCATCTGCTTTCTGGCGTTCATGGACCGGCCTCAGGTGCTGCGTAGGAGTTCTTTATTTTTAGTAATAGGAGATTAAAGAGGACAAGGTTCCCATCACAGACGGCTCCCTTAGGAGATGTAGCTGCTGTCTAAAAATATTTGGATTTCCTCTGATCTAACAGTGGGAGAACTGTGACCTGAGATCCATGTGGGTTGTAAATATGAGAAAGTGATCAGATCTGTTATTGAAATCACCATTATTACCGATGAGAAACTTAAAGGAGGGAACTTCCGTTGTTATTTTGATCCGGTTAAGATATTTCCTGTCTATTATAAGACTTTATTATCCCCTCAGGGATTAACCCCACAGAGCATTCTATGGATTTATTGCTGTGAGATGTTAGATTTTACAGAGAGCACCATTTGTTTTCAAAATATGCAAAGGCTGTAAAACATGGGAGTCTGAGCTCTGTCTATAACTCACATTTCATTAGTAAAAATAAATAAATTATGTTTGGTTTTCAGCCTTTAGAGAAAAAAAATTATTCTGGAGCCACCCAATCAAACAAACTTATTATGATTAGGTAAAATAAAAGTATAAATAAAAGTATTTTATGCCTCACATTTACGGCTGAATTAAAATGTTCTTTCTGTGCTTACATTCATGTGGGGTAACATTGCATATATGTCAGACTCTAACAGTTTTTATTGATTTTCATATGAATGCATATAACACTTTCAACAAACATTAGGAATGAAAATGAATACATAGAAAATAAAATTGATTCAAACTTTGATCTGCTGCATTATCCAAATGTCATGCATGAAAATATATCGCCCAACCCTCCCTTATATTCAACACCCCTAATTTTCCCCATTGTCCCTTTCAGTTCAGATCTTCAAAGTAGTTTGAAAAAGGGATTCACATATCTGGGTATGGCATGTTATTGAAGGATTAATAATAAAGCTTAAAAATGATACCCAATAATAAATAACCTAGCGCTAACAGTAAGTAAATAAGTGTTACGGAATTAGGGAAACGACAGATTTATTTTTCCTCCTTATGATAAATGTAAAAAAAAAAGATTTATTCTTGATTTATACGTTTCAAAACATCCAAACTGCAGACTTGTGCACCGGCACGCTTGCCCAGTGTCAACTGGAACCTCATCAGGATAAGCAGAAAATGGATGGATGGATGGATGGATGGATGGATGGATGGATGGATTGTTGATAACATATTCAACCATGTTGAAAAACCGATGGAAAACAAATTTTATATGAGACAACACTCCACCAAGCCAGCCTAGCTTCTCCATTATTGTTGCTTCAAGAAGCCTAAAATGTGTTGTGCATACAACCGTAAAGCCATCCATGCCCTTTTAAGTGTTTCAATTGCACTTAATACAGTGGTACCTCCGTTTAAGAGTGCCTTGCTTTAAAAGTATTTTGATTTACGATAAAAAGATTCTTCCAAAAATATGCCTCGCGGTGATTTGATTTACAAGCCTTTTTTTTGCTCGATTCACGGATTTTTCTGGATACGGATGAGTACCTGTATCTCATAAGAAACTTGCTTGGAATACTAGTTCTCTGCTTTGGTTTACAAGCATCCTGTTTGAACAAGTGGAAGCCGCGAGCGAGGGCTTCCTTTGTGCGCCCCAAGACTAGAGCGAAAAACAAATGGATCCCAGGCATTTCAACCTCATTGGATGGTCTTCTGTAAGACTTGTATTAAAAATTCTTGAGAGTTTCATAATAAGAGAGTTGCACTAGGATAAGGTTGTTTATTCATTTAATGCAGATGGGCAAAGAAATGGTATGAATATCTGCTGGGCTTTTTTATTCCAGAAAATACGTAAAGCATGAGGGTTTTCCCTAAGACTTGATATTTAATATTTACACGTCTTTTTTAAAATGTATTTTGTTTCATTTATTTTTTTTATTTCATTATATAGTCTATTTCGATTCATTACAAAAACCCAAACATTTCTAACATTTTTGGTGCGATCTAAGGGCTGGGTTAAGTTCCAACCATGATAAGCAAAAACATTGAATAAAATCCAAACATTTACTGTATGATTATGATGTTATACAACAGTTTAATAAACCAAAACAGCACATCTAGAATGTCTGAGTGCGTAGTTTCTCCAAAGGTACAGTCCCACACATGTAGTCAGCTCTAGTAGTAACTAGTTACGCTCTTCCAACTGGCAGCATTTCAATGCGCCCGTGAAAAACTGCTTTTACCTACTCTGCACCATGGGTTTTGAAAAAAGTCACAAAATGACCTAAATTTGGATTCACATACATCAATTGATGTATTTCGAATCATCATAAAGAATCTGGTGATAGAGAAATTTACTTGTTCCTCTTGAGAGGCCACCATGTCTGAAAAGCTCTTGATCTTGTTAATTTTGCCGTGGATTTTTTTGGATACCATGTTGTATTTGTGGTATCTTTAAATGTAGGATTTGCTGCTGCCGAGATTTTTAATCGTAACGCGACTTCCTGGTTAAATTAAGATAAAATAATGAAAAGATAAAATAAATACATCTATCCTCAAACCTCCACAGATTTACCTGTAAATCATTTCGGACATTTTTACCTAAATACTATGTTACATATGGTCGACAAATCCTGAATTTGCTCAAAATTTCATGGGCTCTTTTATGATGACATTAAGTAAATAAATAAGATAAGTACACATATTAATGCTTAATTAACCCCAAAGGAAACTGATAGATTCCAAATGATTTTTAAGAACCTGCCGGATACAACCCTTCCACCAAGTCCGATATAAATCAATCCAGTAGCTTTTTCATATATTTGTTTGTAACAAACAAATAAATGAAAATGGCTACACAGGTGAAGGCATATCTTCAGTAAGTGACTTAATAATTACTCGGAACTTCATTGTTGGTGCTGTGGCTGATGAGATCAGTGTCAGTGTGATGTGACAGGTTGATTATTTGTTTCTGTGGCGGCTGTAATGGTGTGCCAGTTAAATGTTGCTGCAGCAAAGAACTCTGTCCTGTGCTAGAGGAGATAAGAAAGGACACAATGATCAAAAACTCAAGAAAAACTTTACTTGACCTTAAAACGCTCCAACAAGAACAACTATTGTAATTGTTGATGGTTATTATTATTGAGCAGGGCTTTTACTGGTGAGGTGCTTTGAATTGAAATACAAAGCAGGTTCTGCTTTTACACTGAAGTCATTATCTGGACCCGCAGATCCACATCTGGAGATACATTTGTATTCAGTTTGAATTTGGCCCCACAAGGATGTTCAAGGTTTGACCCTCCTACGAAGCGCAGTGCGGTCAGACGTCATGTCCTGCTTACTCACTGTTCTGTAAGAGTGACACGATCCACATTCTAACCCACAGCTACGACATTTGAGTTAAGTAAGGCTTAAAACATAAGCCTATTAAACCCAGTTGAGGTCGTCACATCCTTATGCTGTAGTCACTTTGTTATCCTTTCTTTAAACATGTTATTTTATTGTTCGAATTGGAACTTTATTATACTGTCTTTGCTTTTGTTCTTTCTGTATTTTTTTTATTTTATAGTTTGATTGATCTTTTCTGACTTGAAATATTCCAAACTCCATATCTTTCTCCAATGCCTTAATTTTGCTTTAAAACATGGAACTTATGGGGATAAATCTAAATCTGGCCCCACAGTTTTCAGCAATTCAGCAGTAGCCACTTGACGAATAAAATAACCACCTGCAGGTTTGAGGATGATGATTATGTAGATAGAAGCAATCAGCACTTGTTTTTACCCTCAAGGTTTTATTATTTTTCACCATGCATAATGTAATGGTGTAAATGTAAGGTGCATTATAAATTAAATGTATTATTATTATTATTATTGTTCCTCACAGAAAAAATATATCCCTGAAAAGCTACAAAAAGAAAATGCTCCTCCTAGTAAGTAGAATATTAACTTGGGAGTGAAATATGATATATAAAAGGTACATTTTTTTGAGTCTGTTTATATGCACCAAATTTGCACTAAATGAGACCAACGGTAACAAAACAGCACAAACGGAATGAGAACTGGCTGGAGAAAATGTCAAGTAGATCAGAATGAACAATCCGGCAGCAACCCTTCATGAAGTGCACAGATGTTGAACAATTACCAAATACTCTATATTACATGACAGAACCATCTCCTGGTGTTTTCAAGCAAATCCACATTAAAACGGGGGGGACATGCTCAGGCTTTAATGAGATCCAGCTCTCAAACAGCTGGAAGCTTCTTTGGGGATTTTCAATGCAGATTTTTTCCCCCATGAATATCTCAAGATTCTGAGATTATTATCTCTATAACTGTAAAAAACTGAGAAGGTTTTGTTTCCTCCAGAATATGCATTATACTTCTGGACATTTTATAGTTCTCTCTGAAAAAGAAAATAATCTCTGGAAAGGTCTGTTTGCCGCTTTGAGCTGGTTTGACTGATGACAGAGAAGCGGTCCACTGTAACGTAACCTGACTCAAAGCCTGAAAATATCATACAAGAATCAGGGAAGTACGTCAACATTAATCTCAGGCGTATTTATTATCTAATTACATTACAAAATTGCAAAGACCAGAAATATTACCAACCATGATAAAAAATTGATTTTCATTCATTATTATTAATAATATTAATAAGAAACCAATGCTTTTTGACACTAACAATGCTCACCACATGAATCATGTAAAAAAAAAACAACAACAATTGTTCAATGTCAGTTTTGTTACCTGCCTGGTTTTTGTTTATCTGTTCTGTGTTTGCTATAATAAAATAAACAAAATTCTTAATTAGAATGAAAAAAAATTATTCTCAGATACAGTTTTCAGATTTGATTTATTTCGGTCATATTTTCATTTCTTCCCTTCTCATTGGTACACATGTATATTTACATATTTAGAACAAACAAACGTTCATATACACATAAATACATACACAGGCTGAAGCAACAGCTTATTGTGCCTATAACTCTTTACATAGTACATTTTTTATTTAGATATTCTCCAAAACTAACAAAAGCAATTACTCTCCAAAAGTCATTGGCAAACATACAATCAAACAAACAAACCAAAAAAACAACCTTGGTCATACTTGTCAAATTATATATGTACTTGCAAACAATCATAAGTACATACATACACCTATACACACCCATACCATATATACAAATAAACATAGATATGCATATATATATGTATACGGTATAAACAAACTACATACATATTATTTTCTTTGATTTTCATTAATTATTATTAATAAGAAACCAAAATGCAAACCCTCAATTCAAAAACTTTACGTAACAAAAAATAACCCATTACATGCTTCGGTAGCCCTTCAGGAAATAAAAATAACGTGTATTTATGTATTATATGGTGCTTTCACACTGCATTTGATCCGGACTCAGACCTTCTCCCGATTTCGGGCTAAAGTCCGGCTGATTGATCTGGACCTTGATCCAGGAGAAGTTTCACAGTTTCAGTCTCTTAGTTTTCAGTTTAAGAAAATGATCTGCATGACTTCATAAGCGAAAAATATATTTTTTACCGTTATGTCAGTAACTTGTCCTTGGAAAATTCTATAATAAGAAGAAGCTCACTAGTTTTTGAATTGGAACCTTTTGTTCTTCTTGTAGCTCTCTTCCTCATTTGGTCAGGATGCACTTGATCTCTCCACCTCTCTGTGAAACAGAAAGCTCGATGCAGCAAAGTGACGCAAACTCTTTGGCTTTTGTTGTAATTCTTAGAAATGTAGCTAATTGAGGGATGGAGTTTAAACAGACAAAAGCAGATTTATGGTGTCGTTTACAAAGAGAAAAATTAGATCGTTTTATCATAGCAGAACTCCTGGAATGTGTGGAACAAAACAGTGTGAGAGCCTCCGAGGGCGATATTTACTTTGCAGGATGGAGTTTTCATTATGCAAACTCTCCTCCGAGCAGAGCATAAATAATCTCTCTTGTGAGGTTAAAACAGCACGTGGTGCCAAAGAGTCAACATTTCTTCTTTCGAGCCACAAGTACGAGGTCTACTGAGAGGTGTTTGTGCGTAGAGTTGTGTGCGTTTGATTCGAGTCGTGTCTGAATGCTGAGATGCTGGAATGAGTCAGCCTGCCAACCCAGCCGGTCCACTTGTGATGAGCGAACGTAATGGATCCTATTTTTAGCCGAGCTCCTACTGTGTCGACTGGTCGACTTTGAAGACTGTTCCTTCCTACACACATCTCAGGTGCTCCAGTTCATGGCAGAAAGGCCTGCAGAAGTTAATAAGTGAACGTTTATTGGTCTGCGTATAGACTGCTCTTCAATGGTGTCAGAATCTTTCTGGCCATTAGTTTATTTCCATTTCTCAGACTCATGTTGACTATCATGCTATAACTTTGTGCTGCATGTAAAGTAATTACATCTCTGAGATGTTGGGGACATTATGGACTTGTTATCGCCACGTCCCCTGCTGCAGATTGGTCGTTTTAAACGCAATAACTCCAAAAGGTATTTCATTGATCAATCTCAAATTTCATCACCCACACAGCCCTTTAGTGCGAGGAAGAACTTCATTGATTTGTGGAAAGGTTGGTATTATTTTTCTGACCCTAGGGGTGGCTGTATTGCAAAACGTTTTTCCAAATTTATTGCATATGAATCGACTCAAGGAGATCTATCTTGCGTATTTCACTGTAAGAGCTCATATTTTACTCACTAGTGGGGAACTTCATCAGAAAAAAAACACAATTATTTTTGGACATAACTCAAGAGTTAAATCCGATGGATTGCCTTTACAACGCAATGTATTGAGGGCTTTTTCGGGGTTACACCCTTGAAGTTAGGGAAGACAGCGTAGGCCTAATTATATGTTCTTAATGTTACAACAGCAGAATCTGTGGCGCTTTGATTAAGATAGAATAAAAGCTTTAGCATAGGGCAAATAAATAATGACCTGCGGTATAAATAATGGAAATATATGAGCTCGACACACAAGCACAAAGCTTCATATAGATATATATAATTAAACATTAAACAAGCATTACAGTGGAAATAAAATGTATTATTCATGCAATATAACATGGCCAATAATACTTCTTGATTACAAAAGGAATAATAATAAATGCATTCCCTGAAACAAAGATAAAAATCATACAGAAGAATAATTGGAAAAATAAAACGACCACAAGTGAGTGAAGCCCACAAGTTGAGCAGCGGTATAGACACAAACACACATACTGTGCCTCATTCTCCCTACTGGCCATCAAGCACAACCACTCCGAATCTCCGGCCTATTTATGCTGCAACATTTCAGGAGCTCTCCTTCTATCTGCCATGAGACACGTCATGTGATGTCTGAGGGCATTTCTAGACAGCTCAAAAAACGCATGTATATAACATGTTAAATTAAATAAAGTATAATTAGATGCAGTCAGGCATATAATGGAATCGTCAACGCCGCCGCCCCAGCGCACTAAATTAAAGACGGAGGAGATGGTAATTTTGAAGTAGTGGCTCTTACACTTAAGAACTCTCTCCCTTTCCTTCCTTCCTGAAGCCTCCATTCTTATTTATCTGGTGTTGTTTGTGACCGACACTGATGACATTGTTGTTTACAGTCATTTGTGAGTTTGCTGTTTCACCTCTATTATTTATCTTCTACTTCGCCTTGTTTTTATTTGTTGATTGTTTTTATGGACAGTTACTTTCTTTTGAGAAATGCTTTGTGAGACAATCTCTGTAAAGAGTTCTATACTAAATGAATGTAATATTTTTTATTATAAACATGCTAGTAGAGAAACTTGAATAATTTTATTCGGAATGATTTTTCACTGAATGCATAACTGAGCTGAGGTGATAATTCATTTTCGGCTCATTACTCCCACATTGTTAATAATAATAATAATAATAATAATGTAACCTTTATTAACCTCATACAGTCCAAAACAATTCAACACTGTGAAATTATTCCTCTGCGTTTGAGGCATCCCTCTGCATTGGGCTCACTGTGAAGCATATCACATAAGCATTATTTTACATTAAATTGCATTGTTTGTGTTTGCTTTCTTTGTTTTCTCTAATTAAAGCTTCCCTGGTAAGGCTGAAACAAACCGCAGAAGCTTTTAGAGAATAATTTAGGAATACAAAGTTCCTGTCTCTCAGCAGAGTAATTATCAACCCTGCGGTGCCACTGTGCCAGGAATGATGCCATTTTTGAAACAACCAGTATTATGGCCATAAATAGGTATACACACACACACACACACACACACACACACACACACACACACACACACACACACAGGGATGCAGGTACCCCGCTATGGACAGTTGTATTTTGTAAATTGCTCTAAAATTATTTTAAGCAAGCAAATAAATATACATTTAAATGTACACAGTTAGATGTCCTCAGCACATTTTTTCCTATGTACTATTGAATTTAAAAAAAAAAAATTTTTGGGTTTGAGAAACTTCCTCAAACCAATTTAAATCTCATTAGACTAGCCTTAGAAAATGCTGAAACTATGAATAATTTTTGTATTGTATGTTTGTATATTTTGCCATCTAAAAAGTAGGCGGGTTTTTTTTACAAATATGTAATAATCAGGTCTTTTTGACACCATTGGTCCCAATGTTTTACAATTTAAAGTTGCAAAAATCCTGAGATTTCATTTTTAATATGATGTGCCTCTACTACTTAAACTTTAACACGCTACTCATTAAATTTATTTGCCAGAATGTCAAATTTAATTAATGACCTGAAAATTTTGCTCGTAGAACCTTTCAGAAAGATCCAACCAATCCCAAATGACAAGGAAAGGTTTTAATTGGTCAGTTATTCCAATGCAACACCCATTCATTTAGGACACTTTAACTGACACCTGCATACAGAACCAGAGTAACCCTGCTGGATGATGGGTAATATCGGCTGGGTTTGCTGTCAAATCTTCTCTCTGGCTGTTTTACTGGCAGCTTTTTTGTTTCTACTCTCAGCTGCGACGTAGAAGAATTCCTGTCACCCACATGAACCGCTCCTATCGATGCTGCTTAACAGAAACAACCATTAAGATTAATGGGACATGAGGAACGTGGGACAGAGCCGTCCATGCTGTGTCTCTACAAGTTCAATTTGTTTAAAGGGAACAAAGTCCTTTTGCAAGACAGAGCGGAGAAAAACAGCTGACTTTTTAATGATCAGAATAAGGAAATTCAGGAATTCACTTGAGGTTAATGACTTAACCATTTGGAGTCTTGTGCTATTGTTATTTTTTCTTAAATATTCCACATTAAGAATTGGTTTGCATGTCAATATGTGGCAGTGACATCTCTTTTCTGCACCATATCACTTGTTTTGACCCTTATAATTTTCTATTTGAATATTCACATTCTTTAACAAACTGTTTTAACATTCAAAAACAAAAGCATACATAAAAGGTAAAAATGGATACAACAGAATAGCTTTTTTACTGTAATAATTTCAAAGAAGAAAAATGAATATTGAAATTGCAGACATGGAACAAGCAATGGTATTGTGCAAAAGCCAAAAGATGATTGGACGAGATGTATAATTCTATACATCTGGTTTTAATTTGTCCATCAACACCAACCCAAAACCGGCAGATTGTTTCAAATCAGCCTTTAGGCACTCTTGAGAAAAGTTCATTTGTATTTGGAGCCTTTTATATTTACGATGTTTCATGTTTTCACATATTTCTGTCTGAGTTTAAGCATAAGTTTTCAACTAGAATAGAAAGACAGAATCACTACTGATAGTCACAGTGAAGCATTGCGATAAGGTCATGTGATCACCAAATCTGCAAGATATCCCAAACAGTTGACAGGGATTTTGCAGAAATAACATGTGGGGATGGTGAGGCATTTGGAGGCGGATCTTGTTAGATGTTGCCAAGGTCTGAATTTTTGCTCATATCTGACTTTTTCATGACACTGTGAACTACACAAACCAAAGGGAATCTGATATTTTCCAGTTTCGAGTTGATCCACTTGCATATGTGGTCCTGAATTGGACAACGGTCCAAACCCTTTTGCAATGTAACCTCATTCTGAAATGTCTTTGAACGACTTTGACGTCATCTTCCATCAATATTCGTCAACAAAGCTGCACTGGCAGAAGTCACTTTTCACCAAAAACATCTCTACAAACAGCACTATAATAATAATAATAATAATACATTTAATTTATAATGCACTTTACATTTGGATCAAATCTCAAAGTGCTAAAAACTATGCTATAATAAGTGCTATAAACACTTCACTTTAAAAGGAAAAGCCTTCAAAATAACTTCAGTGGTTTCCACTTGACCGCGTTTGACGTCTTTTTTATTGTTCTTTTGCATATGTGGGTCAGTGGAGGGCCGTGAACTGCTCATACATACATTTTCAGTTATTTGAACAGCACATTAGTTTCACTACTGTTCACATTTGTGTTTGCAAAATGAATCTTAATATAAATGACATGTTCTCCTTCTCCATCATCCATTAATTCCATATGGACACCTCATCAAATGTTATCTCTTTTAGATCATTTTAAGGGAATATTAGATTCCGGGGACTTAAACATTAGTCCACCTGTTGTCATCCATATTTGATAAAGATGACATTGCATGTCCCACCCTTTGTAGAAACGATAAGATTAAGTTATTTTCCATCAGGATAGGAGGAACTGATGAAACACAAGGTTACAGACATGTGTAATAAGCATACAGCTGTGTGGGTTTGTGTGGGTGTTTGAACTTGAGATTTATTATTCCATTGAGACTCTGAGGAGTTCTCTATTACATGATCATCAGTGCTCTTGTTTGTCCTTCATCTTTTATTTTCCTTTTCTCCCGTTTTTTCCGTACCTAAATAAGACACTGGACCAACTTTCCATTGACTGAGACTGAGAGGTTCGTTGCCCACAGATGTTATTATCAGCGTGTTTATGTGTGTCTCCGTTGGTTTGTCTTCAGCGACAGAGTTTATACAGTCATGAGTCACTCTCTCGCTCCAGGTGCTCTTTGGACGGTCCCAGAGTTTTTTTATGGCATTTGCTGATGAAATCTGGACTGAGTCGCCCTGAGTGGGATTAGCACCAGGTCAGACAGTGAGACTGACATACAGGGCAGTCAGTTAGCTTTGAAAGGTCAGTTTTTGATGACTGCTCAGAGTGCACCGACCACTCCTGATTACTTTTTTATTAACTGCTTTGGCATTCGCTTAAAGTCAGTGTCTGGGCAAAATGCCAGCTGGTGTTTGATCCCACACTGAGTACTGGCGTTTTCAAGAATTTAGCCCCCTTAAGAAAACATGTCTTTGTGCTGCAAGTATGGATTGTTCTACAAACTATTCTGCATTAATATTTTAATCAATGAACAAATAGTCAATAAAATAAGGCAAAAATTTTAATCTTACATTAGGCCAAAGATTTATTTTGTTATCTAATAGGATCTGTTGTTCAAATCTGCCGACACTTTTAATCAGAACAGCTGTGTTGAATAGCATCGATATATCCAAAATAACGTTAAACGCAAAAACTCCTCATCACATGGTTCATCATTAAAATCCCACTTTTGTTATAGTGGGATTTATCTTCATAATGGTTGTCTTTTGAAGTTTAACCGCCATTTTTTCTCACTGTTTTCTTGGACTTATTGATTCTTACGTTCAAAACATTATGTATAATTCTTTGAGCGTTTGTATTAAAAACATACTCTCTGCTTTTGTCCAGTTTATGGCAGCGGCATGTAGCACCTAAGTTGGGATGCTGGGAACGTGCAAATGTTCTTCTGATTGGTTTAAAAAAGGTTTAAACTACCAATCTGCCACCAAATGTCATCAATGTCATTCGGTTTGGGCATTTTTACTCTGAATGGGTTGATTTTGTATAACATTTTCATTCTGATTAGGGTTTTACATAAGTTGTGCTCCGAATAAAGGGGTCCATGTATATCCACCGATTGACTTTTGTCAAGTAGAAAAGTTTAGAAATTAGTGTACATTCATAATGGGTGGAATCTCCTGGGCTTCCTAACCCCACAAATTACAAAATTAATCTTCATGTTTGCTTTGACGGTGAAGCTTGGAGCTCCGCTGCTTTTTCTTGTCCTCAATTATAAGTATGATCCTCCATTTTCAAAGCACAGTAACAACTTAAAATGAGAAATCTCTCTCCAGGCGTCAACGAACATGGTTGGCCTCCATATGGACCCGCTCCACGAAAATAAAAAGGACTTTTTCTATAAAAAAAACTGAAAGTAAACAACAAAAACATAGCTTTCAGTATTATATTCAATGTAATCAAAGAGATAGCCTTAATTACCACCTAAATTTTACAAACTGGACCTTTAAATTTCCCTGAGGAACTGTGGAGCCCAGGAAGGAGCCTGGCAGTCTGGGGACCGGACCTCTAACCTTTCCATAAGTGGACAACTGCTTTTACCTCCTGAGCCGCAGTCCCACCAAAACAGTTTTTGCTGATTCTTATTTATTTAAGTTTTTGTTTTTCAGTAAGCGTGATCTGTAGCTCAAGAAATGCCACATATCGGCTAAATTCACCGACTAAAATTTCTACGAGAAGAATTCTCCTGCTGTTGGCATTATTTTGGGATCCGAGTTCTATTTTTGTACAAACTCATACATGTTTAATTTACTGGGAGTGATTTTGTCTACCAGAACAGAATGAATGCTTTTCTAAATAAATATGAGCATTAATGAATCCAAGCACTCGTTCTATGCTTCCACTGCCAGGAAGGCTCAGACATAAACTCTGTTCCTGACAGGCATATTGTTGCGCTTATTGAAACCAACAAATCCAACACCAGTCAGAGTTTTATGTCCAAAAGTTTTCAAATCATAATTTCACCACCGTTGGACTGATTTAGACCAAGTTTGGTGCATATGAATAAACTCCAGGATATCTATTTATCATATTTGTTATATTCTACTCTAGGTCACATTTATTTGAGGAATTCAATCTGGGGGATTGCTTGTAAAATGCAGGAGGTTGGAGAACTCTCTGGGATATACCCTTGCTGTCGCGGACAACAGCGTAAGCCTAGTTGTGTTACGATCGGGCCTACCTGATCTGTGAACTCCAATGTTCTTGTGTCACTAGATTTTTACACACTCTAAGTTTTGTGACAGCTCTCCTTGTATATAGGTAGGTGAAATATCAGAGTATTTATTCACATGATTGTGAAGCGTTTGGAGCAGAGGCTCCACCAAGTATCAACCACATACCTGTCACTCCAGTCCTCAAAGTTCTGGACCATATCGCTTTCCTCAGGAAATAAAAAAATACACACAAATAAGTTGAATTCATGTTATGCCCAATACACACCTAAGTGAAAATAATGCTTAATTTTTCATCATTTAAATAGCATATAGGAGTTAGACATGGCTTTATTGAACGTCTTCTTCATCATTGAATTTAAAGATTGCCCTTTAGAGAATTTAAATAGGCCCGTCACAGTTAAGTTATTTACTGCGGCTGAAACCCTTTTGCTTTTGCCTTTTCTTGATTGATAATGATTATCCTTGTTTTTTTCTGAGTCCTGCTGCCCGGGCTATTCTGTCAATCTCATGAAAATTCAATGGATCACCCTAAATCCTGAATGGATGATATAATCAACCTCTAACAGCCGCCAGCAGGAACATTTTTTTCTTTTTTCTTTTTTTTTAAAGCCTTGTTGTATTTTATAAATGGAGTTTTCATGGACTAGATTTAATGCTTGGTGTCTCATGTACACAGACACCAAAGGATGTCCATTATTACCAGTTCAGCAGCTGGACTAGCTGAGCCCTCCACTTGTCGGACCCATACTGTAACAGTGAGCTCCCAAGAGTTGTTAGCCGAGGCTTAATACAATATAGGAAGGAAAGGAGAAACATCCATCTTGGTATAGTGAGAGAAGAGCCCTAAAACTGCCATCAAACTCAAATTGTAATTTTAATGAAATTGGAAAATTCATCAAGAGGTACATAAGTGTCTGTCTCCTCTGGTTGGCGTAGGAGAACGCGGTCTTCTCTGCCAGGATTACGATAGTTCTCCCCCCCAAACCTCGAGTCAGGGGGGTTCCACTTTCTGGCATTGAAAAATGACCCTGCCTGGAGGGCCACAATGATGGCAGCTAGATTGTGCCCCACCAACAGACACAGATTTGATTTCAGCTCTCAAATAATCCAAATCTGTGTGACTGAACTTGGTAGAGAACTCCGGAGCGAGTCTGTCCAGATGCTGAGAAGTAATTTTGGTCAGTCTTTAACATGCAGGAGAAACAGAAGGAAAGTTATGAGTAATGAGGGTTTGATTGGAGGGGGCCTCAGACACACAAGAGCAGGTAGATAATACGAAGGAATTAAACCAGGGTGCTAAGAATTCAAGGTAGGATAGTTTCCCATGAGAAGAAATGAGGGACTTGCATTTAGCCTCTTCTACTCAGTGGTAATTAGCAACTATTTCTCTCAAGGTTTAACCAAGTAGGAGAAGTCATTATTTCAAGGTGTCTTTCTGTAGTTCTTTTTTGAGCTGGTATTTCATTAACTGAGTATAATTAAATGATAACACATATCATTTGACAAACAGTAAAGCATTTCGCTGTTTGTCCAGAGAGCCGCCGCCCAGGGCCTCCATAGGACAGGTTCATGCCGTCAGAGGTCCTGGTTGGGGCTATCAGCCGCTGACAGGCGCTGGCTCGGGTCGCCTCCTTCGGCACTGTGCTCTACTCTGTGGTTTAATGGGCCTCTAAGTGGGGAGAGAGGCAACAGATGCTGTGAGGACAAAACCACACAGCTGGATCATTACAGACAGACTCCAGGCTCTGACATCTGGCTAATATTTGAAATGACTTTCTGGAGAGTGTGTGAGCAGCGAGTTTGTATATTTAGAATCACTCTTTTCTTTTTCTCATTTCAGCTAATTATCCAGTTGGTTGGTTGGTATTAGAAGCCCACTTGAATTTAATTTGTGTCAACAGTTACAACCCTTACAGAAAATTACAGCCTTGATATATTTCAGTGACGAAGAATTATGCCAGAGGAAAAATTTACTTAATTAGTTGCCAAAATACAGCGATTTTTTTCACACCATAACTAATACCCTTTTACATGTTTCAATCACACAAACACCTGTGAGGTATTTACTTTCAATGATCTATGCTATTAAACAATTTGGTAATCCATCCTTTCATAATCCCCTAATTACAAGATAAGTACTCGGTAAATATATGGTGATAATTATCTATTATTGATTATTACCATATATTTACTGGGTAAATACCTTGCAGTTAGAGCATGTAAAAGAAAGGGTTACAAACATTTGATAAATTGCTATATTTGATTAATACAAGGTTTGCAGGTGTAACCTTCTTCACCAATAGAGATATTTTTTTATTCCTAAATTAAGTCAAATCAGGTGAATTTTAATCATATAGCGCAAAATCACGAAAAACGTTATCTCAAGCCACCTTCCCACATGAGCAGTCCCTTGACAAGAGAGGGAAGAAGAAAAACTGTCTTTTAGCAGGCAAAAACCTGGAACAGATCCCGACTCGGGCTGGACAGCCTTCAGCCTCGACCGGCTGGGGTCGGATAGAGAGAGAGTGATGGAGATGACAGAAAACAGGGAGAGGAGGGGAAAAGACACTGACACACACATCAACAATAATGACGCAGCATTAATGAGATGGCTGCATTAAGTAGTAATTAGGATAACTTTTGGTAGTGAAAAAAAAAGGTCAATTCTTTTAAAACATACACAACCCTGCCCTCCAAAGGCGAAATAAAAAGACAAGATGCAACCAAATGCTACATGCATTGTTGCAGATGTGTGTGCTTAACCGGCTTTTTATTTTTGTTAGTACAAATATATCACGGTGAATGTCATGGCAAAGAGTTCCAGAAAAGTCCTTAGACACAGAAATAATCCAGAAAATGCAACTTTTGTAGTAACCGCGGATGTGAATGCTGGATGTTACAGGCCGTCAGCCGGTCGCTGCTTGAAATGATAAACAGGTTTATTGAAACCAGAGTGACGCGAGAAAAAGAAGGATGTGGCTGAATCGATGATGGACAGATGGATACTGGATTTGCGTCAGTGGCGGAGAATGTCCTTATTTTGAAGGCATAGGGAAATAATATAATATTCATAACTTGGTATTTTTTGAAGATTTTCAGCTGAATGTATTGGTTTTTTTTTTTTAATGTTTGTTCAAAAAAAAGCCTTATTTAATCTCCATATAGTGGGTCTGACAAAGACACAGAGGGATTCCGCGTTTTAAGTTGTTACTCTCTTTTGACAATTGGAGGATCATAATTTTAATTAACAACAAATTAAAGCGAGCGCCAAGCCTCGCCATCACATCAAAACATGAAGACTTGTCGCTTCCCGGGGTGGCAGGCTAAGAGTGCATCCTCTCTCCTACTGGGGAGCGATAATTCCAAACCGACTGCAGCCTGTCCATCTTCATCGATATATGCCGGTATAGAGGGACGGTATAGAGGGACAAAGTGCACAGCGACGCTCATCCCCCACCCGGCTAGATTCCACCATAAGATTCCATTCTTATGCACTGTACCTTTAAGGAAGGATGTCTGGTTCAACCCTCTGCAGACTGAGTTAATCCTCGGGTCCAGGATTACCTGAAGCCTTTATAAACTTCATTAAATCATGTTCAACAAACCGATGTTCGGTATCATTTTTAGAGCATCCCCTCAATGACCTGTCAGTTATTTCCTCATTCAACACTGCTTGCGCGTTCTGAATCCAAAATCATTTGGGGTTAGGGTGAGGGATTTCCAGCGTGATGTCAGGATCTAAAGCGTTAAAAAATAATTATTTCTGGAAAATTGGACATTTTAAGTGTAGCTTGCCTTGAATTTCCGGGGTATTGAAAGTAGGCAGAGGTTCATCCGACATGAATCAGTTGTGTTGATCTCACTTTTGATTTGAATTGTAAAATAAAAACTTCTTTATATCCCTGAAAAGTCAGGGATTTCATGGAATCTTCATCACCGCGTACGCCGACGCAGATCCTCTATGTTGAGGCAATAACTCAAAAAATATTTAATGGATCATTTTCAAATTCATACCCACATAGACCTTAGTGCAAGGAATAAATGGATTGATTTTGGGAAAGGTTTGTTGTGTATTAGCAACACTATACTAATCTCCAAAAGTAGTCAGGCCATAATTTCTCAACTGTTGGTCCGATTTAGTTTCATTAAGTTGGTGCATATCAATGACAAATCAAAGAGTTATTACTTGTATTTAAATCGTGTTTTACTCTAATAGTTCATATTTTATCTTCTAGGGGCAATTTCTTGTGAAAAACATTGTTTTACAGACATAACTTCTGAACCTTTGGTCCAATTTAGTCCAGATGTGGTGCGTATGAATGAACTTGAAGAGATCTATCTTGTATATATCATATTTTACTCACTGGGTGGAGCTTTTTTTTAAAACCGAAAACACGGTCTTTGAGACATAACTTCACATTTAATATTAGGAGTTCAATCAGGTGGATTACTTCTACAAAGCAGGGGATTCGAGGCTCTCAGGGATATACCCTTGCTGTCGGGGAGGACATCATAGACCTACTTCTTTGAATGTTACAAGTTGGAGTATTTTTAACTGGATCCGACATTCA
The DNA here is from genome assembly GCA_009660295.1 of Lophius piscatorius. NCBI lineage: Eukaryota > Metazoa > Chordata > Actinopteri > Lophiiformes > Lophiidae > Lophius > Lophius piscatorius. Next base: position 30,306 of record VRLP01005877.1, read on the forward strand.
TTTCTGTTATTTTGTAACTGAAATGATTTTTTTGAAATCTGTTTCATTTGTGAGGGATGTCAAAGACGACTACACAGTCAAAACTGCAACTACATGAGCACATTTCAAGGTCAGACCAAACCTTAATGGATAAAAGCAACTCATTTAGAGATTCCCAACAGCTTGAAATGTTTATCGTGCCACGCACTGTGTGAACCAAGACTCATTTTGGTGACAGCTTTCAGCCCAATTTACCTCTGATTGTGCCTTTCCCAGCGAGAATACGATAATTTGTGACTGATTTGAGGAGAGCTTCTCTCCCCTGTTGGTTAATTTATTGTGAAGTGATTGCATTATAAATCTCTCTTTCATTCATTTAGTTAATGCCATGAATTCCCTCTAAATCTTAATTTGACAAATTCATGAGTAGTCCCGCTCACAAACATTTCTTTTAAATGCAGTCCTTTATTTTGCGCTCTGCAATTGAATATCTCAAAAAAATCCATTGGCTGATCTCTTTAACTGATTGAATTTAATTGGCTTTTTCAAAGGGAGATTGTGTCATCTGTTGATTGGAATGCAAAGAGTCCCCTGTGACAAACTCTCATTATAAATAAACTTAACAGGATTTGGTGGAAACTTGAGACAAGCAAGCAGCTTCTTTCTCGGCAAGCAGAACTTTCTAACATGGAATTTTTGCCAGTTTTTCAACATGTATGCTCTGACAGAAAATAAAATATGGAAGACAAATTTTATCTTTTGAATGTTAATTTTAATGCAGATTCAGAAAAAAAATACCTCTAAAATTCCTGGTGTTGGGAACTATAAATCTTGAGAATTGTGCAGCCATGGTGTGTTTCTAGGTTTTGTGTGTGTGTCTGTGTGTGTGTGTGTGTGTGCGTGTGTGTGTGTGTGTAAGTGGTCTCTCTATAGGTTGTCCATTCCTGTCCATCAGTCTGAAGAACGAATGCTGCTGTAAGATGAAGCCTAATGCTTTAGGTCAGTGAAATACTGGCTCAAAAGTTCCGCTTGTCATTGTCAGTATAATACAAGAAAACATTTTTCACTTTTTGTGAATAATGTTATTCTGCATTGTTCGGTTCTGTACCTTTCTTTTACAGTCAATGATTTCTGGAACATGAACATAGTCCCTCGTCCCTCGTCCCTCGTCCCTCTCGCTCTCGCTCACGCTCCCCCTCTCACTCACTCACTCACTCACTTGCTCGCTCTCTCGCTCTCTCTCACTCTCGATCTCATTATGGCTCTCACTCTCTCCCTCGCCCTCTCTCTCTGGCGCTCTCTCTCATTCCTGGAAAAGACCAGACGACAGTTTCTTTAATCATGCATTATTTAATTTGAGTTGGTTGATATAATTATTTTGTGAAATAAATTGTTTTATTTTTGGACACCAACTCACAATGATCTCCCACCTTTGTCGCAGTCCATGAGCCAGGATGTAACGTTTCGCTGACTCTGACTCAAAAATGAGAAATCCATGAAATACGTTTGTTAAGGTGTAACCAGAAAACCATTTTTAATAGATAAATTATTAAAACATTTGTAAATCAAGCAAATAAGCATTTCAGCTTGTTTGTGGAATAACTTGACATGCATCTGTGACCAAATTGACGATTCCCCTCATTAGTGTTTATTTTTACCTTCATGCATTCATCATGCAGCAATTTTTTCAAGTGCCTGAACACACTGGGGGTGTTGTTTCTTGGCATTGACACAACTAAAAACACTCTTTGCATGTCATTTCTTTTTGGATAACATCAGTCGAAGGCTGAATACTTATAAACAACAGATGATTATCCGCTTCAAGGGATAAGCTCTTTGCCCTGTGCTCATCTAGACATTTGTATTGAGTGTCGCCTATCTGTTATATATTAGTGATACTCATATTGTTCCTCATCGGGATTGCATCCAGAAAGTGTTTGCAGGAGCAGCATGGTGCAGAAAACCGATGTGACTCAGATGACAGTTGTATAAGTGGAGCTTTATATGAGCGGAGCATTCCTTTTTTTATTTTCATCAATATTTCTTGATCATGTTTATTTATTGTGGGAAGCCAAGTTTAAATTCAATTAATTTTGAAGCCCATACGTGAAAGGTCGTCTCGTCATGATACGATTGCAGATCTGTCTTCATGCTGTACACACCATGACTCTTAAAGATGTTTCAAAATGTTTCACTTCTTAAACTTTATTTATCCAAAATGTTTATTTTTAGATTTGTTGACCCCAGAACCTTTGTGCTGTGTGGCTACAGTGCTAACCACTGTACTAATCACATTTAGTCTACTTTCATTAATACTTGTTGGGAACAAAGTCTAAACTTGAATTTTAAACTTATTTTACCTCGATTAAATGATCCCAAATTCAGGAAGAGATTACATTCTATACAAACTTTTCTAGTCTTTCTCTATCCTGGATCATATCCTTAATAAAGTTAAGGAGCTTAAATGTTTGTTTTTTTACTGGCTTCTGTCATGCCTTGTAATTAGGTTTGTTGTCATATTGTTTCCTGATTGCTTCTCCACCCTTGATTGTTAAAACCTGCGTCCTGTTAAGACTCTGCCTCAGTGTAT
>VRLP01005878.1:0-32855 GCA_009660295.1 Lophius piscatorius
TATTGGATGTTAAGTTGGATTGTATACTGGTGGTAGAATAATTTATGATAGTTCATTTCCCTCTGTTAAAGCAATATAAATATTTCAAAGTCATATTTGGGAAGTTTGTACGGCTCAAACTTACATGTAGGAATGTTTGAATAAAGGAATAAGAGGACACTGATGTATGGACAACAACGCTTCATTATTCACCACAAGGACACGATGAATTCAGCTTTTTGGAACAAACTTTAATTCAAATTTCTTTTCTTTTTTTTAAAAGAAGCCGTTTTCAGCAGGTTTATTTTGCGAGGTTGGGTTCAAAAGCTGCTCCTGCAAAGGTTTATTCACCTCTACATCGCTGCACTGTCAAACACACTGCAGTCCAAAGGTCGCTCAGCTGAGCGAACACTGAGAGGCATAGGAGACGGCAGGAATACGAATGCTTATGTGGTTAATACAGAGGAAAACGACACTTTGGTCTGCAAACGACTGAAGAGCTCGTGTTGCGCAGATCTTCGGTCTAGCATTCCTCTTTTATCAATGCGATGTGATTTTTCCATAATTGGTTCCACACTGTAAAAGTGCAGGTGTAAGGCTGGGGAAGAAAAAGAGGAGGAAACACATTATATACAGTAAATCCGCACTATTTTTTAGCACTTTGAGATTTGATCCAAATGTAAAGTGCATTATAAATTAAATGTATTATTATTATTATTACTATATATCATCAACACAACATTTAACCTTTGAGATAACAGTCATGTTCTGGCATGTTCAATAATTGTCATCATCAGATTTTATCCAAGTCATTTTTTACAGCTTCCATTTTCAAGGGACAACCAATGTTACAAAAAAAAAATGGGAAAAAAAAGTTTATATTATTTCATAAATATTGGCGTCTGATTAGGGATAACCACGGTTTATCATTTCATATTTTGAAACAATGACAGTGATTTAGATACGCACCGAAGTAACAGGGCTTGTCGGCATTGTGTATGTATTCTGACCTGCTGAGATTTATGTCCCTCCAGTTTCTTAGACAGAGCGTATGACATTTCGAAAGTGCAAATAAGACTTTGAACTTCTCGTTCAGCCTGATCTATGTAACATGTTGGCTTTGTTCAAGGACATCAGCGGCTCGTGGCTGGCTCTTTGCTCCCGCTAGCTTTAGCCGCTCTGCTAACGCGAGCTTCTTAACTTCCCGTGTTTCTCGGGATGAAATCAAATGTGAACTGGTGATTAAGTTTGTGCCGAACATGTTCGGGGTTGTTCCTCAACACCTTATTTATAAATTGTCTTATAAATTGCGAGCTTTGTTGTTTTTCTGGTTTACTTGTGAGAAGTTTGGAGGCCTGGTATCTCATGCCGGGTTTGCATGTACGCCGCATGTGTGCAACATAACCAGCCTACAGTGTCTCTGATCAGCCGATTTTCTCGAACTTGGCCTCCCGGTCCAACTGTAGTTTTCTTAGTAGAGCTTGCTGGCGATTGAATCTAACTTCAATCTGTCCAATTTATCTTCATATGGTAGCAACAGCAAGAAATGACAACATGAGACTGCTAGTCTACAGTATAACACTCAAAACATGAACAAAAATGTCTTTACCCGAGCCATAGTTGCGCTTTGATGGATGGTGCACCCGTCACTTGAGAGACTTGCAGCCCCATTCCGGCAGTTGGTCAACGCCATTCTTACCGTTATCATGTAACTATAGCCAGAAACGATCTGTAATGAGAGAGGTTCAGAACGTTCATGAAAATACAGATCTTAGGTTCTTGAAATCTGCAGACTGACACTTTCTGTACTGACTCAAGATGATGTGATCTGAATGATCGTTTCTTTCTACTCGCGTTGGCAAGATTGTACAAAAACATCTACAGATTGGTTTTCACGAAATGTATTGTAGTTCATATTTGTGTGTATTTTGTTTTCACTATTATGTGTAATTATATTAATCATTTATGTATATTTATATTGATTTGTGCTGTGACAGACCCGACAGAATTGAATAAATCCTGGATGACTGCGCATGTATGAAGGGAGAAACAAATACATTTTAGAGAGGATCTGGGTGAAGGGACTGGACACGGAATGTGTTTCTACAATGTTCCTTAATGCCTTGGAGAATTCCAAGACGGGGCTTTTTTAGACTGTCTTTAACATTTACACAAAAACTACTGAACTGCATTGGACATTTTAAATTTAGTGGCTTTATAGAAAAGTGTTTAGGGTCCTTTAATAGGCTTGAGAATGCAAACTTTCCATACTTTGTCCCAAACTATGATTTTGAATGCAACCAAAACTGTCATTGTAAACAATACAACTGGAAAAACAAACTGGAAAAATACAACTATTGTGAAAGCTGTGACAACATCACCCATCAGCCTGTCTAGAAATACTACCCCCCCTCCCAAAATGCAGTAATAACTTGTGTGTACTACAGAGTATTAGGGCCACATTGACCAAAAATATATATAAAAAAGTGTAATTACGATATTTAAGTCATAATATTATGAGAATAAAGTCGTAACTGTGGGCTGGGAGGATAGGGGAGCATCTTGCCAAACTATAGATGACAAAAGCACACGAAAAACGTCCCTCTCAACAGTCTTAACATCCCGAATCGACTTTATTCTCATATTCCGACATTATTCGCTTAAAATTACGACTTTATTCCTGTAAAATTACAATTACGTTCTTGTAAAATTTCCATTTTTTTTCTCTTAAAATTTACAATTTTTGTCTCGCAAAATTACGATTTTTGTCTTATAAAACTTTATAATTCCGACTTTATTTTCTTGAAATTGCGATTCCCCCCCCCCCATAAAATTACGAGTATATTCGTAAAAAAAAATAAAACAAAGATTTTCCTTTCATTTTTCCACTAATACTCCTTCCGGTTTGGATTGTCCGGATGGATTATCTGCATGTTTTCTTTTTTTCTAACAGATTTTGTAAAAATCTTAATTTGACAAAGCAGAACATCTGAAGAGGTTGGATTGCTTAACTATGACATTAAAAGAACACATTCCTAAAGACTGTAGTTCTTGTAGTAGTGTAGTGTTCTGTGTTTGACTAAATAAATCTCCGTAGGACTCTTTCTAACGGGCTGACATGTTGAAGTGACTGTAGGAAGTTTTAGATGTGACGGTCAGGGGTTACGTAACTCCCAAATAACATCACTGCTGACATATAACCTGGATAAACTTTAGTTCAGGCTTTCCACTTATCTAAAATAGAAGGTTTAACGTCACTGACCTGTCTACGAACTCCCAGCACTTCCGCCACCTGGCTGAGATACAAGTTGTTGGATTTACGGTTGTGTTCGCCCACGGCGAAGTTCAGGGCATTTAGAGCCCCCTCGTCATTAATGGATATGTCATTGTAGGACCCGACAAACATCATTGAACCGACTGCGAGAAAAGCCGCGATAAAAACGAACAAAACCTTCTCCATCTTTAAAACGTAAGGCCTGAATATTCCAAAAAACAACACAACCAAACGCAACCGCTGAACTTTCGTTCTGGTTTATATAAACACGATTGACGTCACAGTTTTGTTGGGCGTGCCAAATATCTCAGCCAATCAGTAACCACTGCGACACAAGCACGGAGCTCCTCCGTCTGTCAATCAGGTGAGAGCGTGATTGTTTTGTTTGGCGGTGAATTCCGCTGAAACGTTAACTTACGAAATTCAACTAATGAAGCAAAGTCCAAACGTACGAGTAAAAGGAAGCGAACAAGCCAGGGTATGTTGTAGCTGCATTTGTTGAATCCTAATTTAAAAGTTTAGTTCGGAGCCATTTCTGACTTCTGTCTTGTGCAGGACAACGAATAAATCACCTGCGGATCTCACCTTTAGAACTGCGCAATGGAAAGACTACAGGCTTTGAAGTAAGTAATCACGTCCTCCAATTTTATCCAAATATGCTGTTAGAAATGAAATGATTTCACATCAAGTGTTTTAAAGTTTATTGGAAATATACACTTTTGATCAGCTTGTAAATTGTTACTGTGAATGTAAAACTTAATGATTTATTAATATACTATGAATCTATAATAATATTCAAACTCCCCATTACAGAATTGATTTAGATTAAAAAAAAAAAGCAAACCTAAAATGATTTTAACAACCATAAAGTAATAATAATATCTAGAACATTTATTATGATTTTTTTTGTGTGTGTGTGTGTGTGTGCCTCATGTATACTTGGATTGTTTCATTGTGTGAACCTGGACTTACTCAAGGTATGACTCGTTCAGGGATCTAGTAATGATACCGAAGTAACTACAATAGTAGTAACTTCTGCACTCAGCCACATAGAATTATTCAGGGGGTCGCGTGATTCTGACCCTGCTGTAGTTATTAAAAGTTGAATTTTGTTGTTTTGTTAAAAATAATTAAAACTGTTGCATTACTCTATTTAGATGGTTTTATCTGGTTATTGTAAGAAACATATTGCCTTAACAGGCAATGGGGAATAAATTAGCCTCTGACTGTTAAGTTTAATGGTGTCATCTCCGTAATCACATCCAGTTGAGGTTTTTCTGTTTCGTTCACACTTTGCAGAGATTCATTCTTCGGCTTGGATACGGTCCAGCAGCAGCTTGTTATAAGCTCAGCAGCGGCTGTGGGCGGGGTGCTGGCGTACGTACTGCACAAAAGAAGACAAGTGAAAAGTATTCCTCTCGGTGAAGGATGGTGGGGAGCGGGGAAGAAACCGCTGGCAGAGGATGACAAAATCCATCCCTTTAAAGTGCAAACCTCAGATGAAGAGATTAAGGTCCTTTGGATCTCTGGCTACCCAATTCAAAGTCATGGAGGTGCCAACTGGTATAAGAGAGTAATATGTTAATGTCCCAACAGGACCTACATGAACGCATCGACAGAACCCGCTACGCTGACCCTTTAGAAGATGCTGGATTCCACTACGGCTTCAATTCCACTCATCTCAGGAATGTGGCTTCCTATTGGAGAAATGAGTTTGACTGGAAAAAGCAGGTGGAAGTGCTGAACAAGTATCCGCACTACAAAACTAAAATAGAAGGTACACTGAATCAGCAGTGTTTTAGATTTGCTAGAATCCCTTGTATTGTGGATATTTCACGAGCCGTCATTTCTTACTTTTTTCTGATTCGTTTGCCGAAACGCAGGATTGGATGTGCACTTCATCCACGTGCGCCCACCTCGCCGTGAGAATCAGAGGGTTCTGCCTCTCATGCTCGTTCACGGCTGGCCTGGCTCCTTCTACGAGTTCTACAAGATCCTGCCACTTCTCACTGAGAAACAAGATGGGCTTGTGTTCGAGGTCGTCTGCCCCTCTACCCCTGGATATGGTTTCTCAGATGCCCCTCAAAAGCAAGGTAGATGATTAATTGGCTCCAGATGGCGATTAAAATGGTCGCAAATGCGACTAACTTTTACATTTTAGGACCTGTCTTTTTCTGCCAGTCGCGACCATTCAGACACAAATATACAATACATACAAACCGATCATCCGATCATTTAAAAAAAGAAAGTGAAGAAGCATGCTGACAGTCAAGACATAAGAATGCCAGAGATTATTATTGTAGGGGTGGGAGTTAGACATAGACACAGACTCAGAGCCTGAATAAGAAGGAAGCAAGTAATTGTACATAGTTCAAAAAAAGATTTGACATTTGATTTATGGTAAGAAGATTGAGGCACATTGGACTATTGTGACTATTGACATATTGTGCAAAGAATACACTGTGAACATAATGGGACGCAGAAAGTACAGAAGGGAAAGAAAAAGGTAAGGCAGACATTTAACGTTGTACTCTGACGTCGATATGTTTTGGCTCCCAAAACTTTCCCTTGGCTCCTAAATACTCTATGGCGCCTAGATAATTTTGTTTTTTGTTTGGAGCCCTGTGATTTAGAGTAGACGTATGCCAGCGTCAGCAGCAGAGGAGTAGACTTGCCTCTTGTATTCTTTTCAGGATTTGACAGCCTCGCCGCTGCACGAATCTTCCTCACGCTTATGGAGCGTTTAGGGTTCTCCCAGTTCTATCTGCAGGGAGGAGATTGGGGTTCCCTCATCACCACCAACATGGCACAGATGAAGCCCCAGTAAGAGAGCGAAGCTACATCTCCACAACTTATCACTGCAATGCTATTCCCACCACCCGCTTATTTATTTATTTAAAAGGTAGCATTGTGACATCCTACAATATCATTAACGCTCAAACAGTGCTTGCAGTGTGAGTCACGCTCAAGTGACCTGAAAACCACTGACACAAAAATTCCTAGAGTCTGGAGCAAACAGAGGCTACTTGGCAGAAAGGAAAACATGACAAAAAAACCATTAGCATTTAAATGTATAACTGTGCATATTAAAATGCGGTGTAATCTTAAACACACTGTACATAGTTGTGTAAACTGTTTCACAATCTGTTCCAGGTGTGTGAGAGGCCTTCACCTAAACATGTTCCCGTCAACCAGAGGCTTCAGAGTGCTGCTGTCCCTCATGATAGGTCCTTATCTGCCCTTCCTGGTGGGCTTAAATCGGGAGGACGTTCGCCGCTTGTTCCCTTACTTTGAGAAGAATGTGTGGGAACTCCTGAGGGAATCGGGCTACATTCACATCCAGGCCACTAAACCGGACACTGCGGGTAGGGATACACAAAACCTGGAGAACGGTTGACACTAATGACGAGTCAAAGACCAATCCGCCGTGAAGCAAGGAGCTTAAGTATTATTTTTTTTGTCCTAATCTCTATGAACAGGATGTGGACTGAATGACTCTCCAGTAGGCTTGAGTGCCTACATCCTGGAGAAGTTCTCCTCGTGGACGGACCTAAAGAACAGAGATCTGGTGGACGGTGGGCTGAAGAGGTATAAGAAGGAAATTCACTTTTGTCTTTTTTAATATTTCCGGCATTAGTCCTGGATGGAACCAGTAACTTATGGCGGCATCTTCACAGGAAATTCAGCCTGGATGAGCTCCTCACCAATGTCATGATATACTGGACCACAGGCTCCATCATCTCCTCCATGCGCTTCTACAAAGAGAACTTCAAGAGTAACCCCAATAAAAGAGTGGATGCAAAGTATGCGGCCGAAAGATTCTGACAACTAGGCTGTGACTTTTTTTTTTATTTTTGCCCCACTGCTGACAATGAAGAAAAAAATATACCTCTCTCTCCTGACAACGACTTAATAAGGCGTGGAAACAAGTTATTATCTCGTGGCCAGGAGATCAAACATTATTTTCTTCAATGTCCCCAGAGGGGCTCTGTATTATTTTGATGTCCTGTTAGGAGTAGTAATGTTTTATCTTTTGTTCCAGGACAGGGATATTTGTGCCCACTGGACTCGCTGCCTTCCCTGGGGAGCTGATGCACGTCCCCAAGTCCTGGGCGCAGATTAGGTATCGGAACATCCGCTCATACACCTTCATGCCTCGGGGCGGTCACTTTGCCGCGTTTGAGGAGCCCCAGCTGCTAGCCAACGACCTCTTCCAGTTCGCCAGAATAGTGGAGAAGTTCTGAGCCCGTGATGACGGAACATAGGATCTTTAATAGCACTGCGTTGTTTGCTGCACTACTGAAATCATTAACAAGTATTAATAGATGTAAACATTTACACACAAGCTGCTGGGATCGAAGCGTATTCAAAGACTGGATTACGGAATGAATCAAACCTTTCGAGATGCAGATTAAAACCATTTATATCGTACAAACGTTATGCGTGTTGCTCTTTCTTGCAAAGTGCTGTGAAATAGTATTGACCCCATCCTGATGTTCGTTTTTGTGCAAATAACTAATTAATTGTGTTTAGAACTTAAAAAAATTTAAGTGAAAAAATTCCGTTTTCCGGGGTCTGGTCGCGGTGGCAGCCGTTTAAGAAGGGATTTCTAGACCCCCCCCTCTACCAGACAACACTCTGCAGCTTCATCATGTGGGAACCCGAGGCGTTCCCAGGCCAGATGAGATACATAGTCCCTCCAGTGACCAGATGATGAACCACCTCCACAGCACTGCAAGTCCTTATAAATCTATGACCTTCTATGCAAACATTCCTCATGAATAAACATCCTCGTTCATAATCTCTTCACTGACGGCAGAGCCGACATCTCACTCTGTCGATTTCACACAAGACTTTTTTTTCTTTTTTTTTGTTTTTTTAAACAGACATACTTTTAATCATGATTCAAATATGGACAGCTCAATTAAAAAAACCCAAGCTCCAAATTCAAACAAAAACGTATTCTGAGCGAAGAGGTTCCAGAACGAGGGCTCCAATCATTGGGGGTCACTTACTAAAGCCCTTGATAGCCGTGGCCGCCTGAAACCACACATAATCCTGCCAGTTGGACTCATCCGCCCTCAAATCTTTACAGGAGCTGGGATCAGTGGACAGAGCGATAACATGTTTTTTCACACGCGTTGGCTCTTTGAATTGTAGTTTTGGACGGAACCAGCCGACACCACAGTCCCTGTGAGCCAGGGCCAAGACCGTGGTGGGCATTAAACGAACGGGTCTGCTGTCGGACAAAAGGTCAGCCACGAAAAGAGTGCGGAAGAGTTGCCTTAAGCACGAGGACACCCGCAGGCATTGATCTCCGCCGGCCACTTCCAGAGCCTCCATGTTGACTTCATACAGCTCTTTGGGGAGGATAAGGGAGCCCCCCATCAGCAGCAGCACACGTGGAACCCTGCTGAGGGAAAACAGCACCTCCAGATGCTGCAACACCTCCTCTAGCTCCTGGAGGGTCCGCTGACACTTGCGCAAGGCTAAGTCTGCAGACTGCGTTGGCGTCCGACTCGCCGTCTCTTTCTCCTGCGAAGGAAACAATCGTAACCTCAGATCCTCAACATTTCTTCATTCGTGACGGTGCGATGTGAAGCGTGTGACATTTCTCCCTATTCACCTGCACGGAGGCCTGCCGTCTCTTCTGGGAGTAAACGAGCTGGTCGTACGTCATGGGCAGCTGCTGTCGCTGATAGAGAACGCACTTCAGGATCTCACTGACGAAGCGGCAGCAGCCATCTTGGGTTACCATGCCGGGGAGGACCACGTTCACGTGGCCTTCCTCTTGGGCTCTCCTGACCACCTCGGCGTCACCGTCCTCTCCGTTACATCGTTGGTTACCGGCAGACGCGTCGCGATCTTGCAGACTTGACTGAACAGAGGGCTCCTCTTCTTGGAGGTTATCTGTGGAAATGAGGAGGAGCAGCATAACGTCATGAGGGTGGGGCGTTTATGTGTCCCGTTAAACTCCAACAAGATAATCGTTCATCAAATTTAGCAAGGGCATCGTTCTAGTAACGCCAGAGCTCCTTGCCAAAAGCATAAACACACAACTTCCCCTCATCTGAGCGAGGGGCGACTCTTTTGAAGCACTGGCCGCAAAAGTTTGCTTTGTCCAATTTGATGGAAACCACAGAACCTTTTTAATTCTCCTGGTGCTCAAAGAGCCAAAAGTCCAGCGGCCATATCTCGTTCTAAAATCACTACACTGTTAATCATTACAATCCACAAGGCCTGTTGTGAGGAGTTTCATGTCGGTATCTTTTCCGTCAAAACAATCACTTTGGATAAATGGTACCAGGGGTAAAAGGAAACATTTGTGTTTTGGAAAGAGCTTTAAGGACATAAGTCGCAAACTGGTCGATAACTGGTCGCAAAATGAAAAAAGTTAAGTCATATATACCACCATTTTAGTCCTGACATTTCTTATTTTTAGTAACCACCAGTTAGTAACCATACATACATATATATATACATATATATACACATTTACACATACATATATATACACACACATATATATACACACATATATATATATATACATATACATATACACACATATATATATACACACATATATATATATGTATGTATATATATATGTATGTATATATATATATATATATATTATATATACGTATATATATATACATATATATATACGTATATATATATAAGCAGTTGCAGGTATCTGTACTTGAGTATTTTTTCCGAAAACTTTTACACCCAACATTTTAGCACACACCTCTACTTTCTGCCTTTAACATGATCAAAACAGTCTTCTAAAATGATCATAATCCCTTAAATAAATATTATATCTTATTTTATCTTTTTGTCTGATGGATTCTTTTCCTTTAGAACATAACTGTACTTTTTTTTACTTGATAGAAGAAGAGTCTTTTTTTTATTTACACTTTACTATGAAATTAACAATCTGTTGACTTTCAGAGAGTTACTGCCTTCTTTTTGGATACGAGGGGAGAAACGGCGGCGTTATTACTACCCACCTGCAGCGGAGTTTTCCTTGTCTTCACCGATGTCAACACCATTTTGTTTAGAATTTAATCGATTTCCAGGAGAGTCATCTTTGGATTTAGATGCATTTTTGTCCGATTGGTGTTTGTTTACGGCCTGTTGTTGGAGTTGTTCGATGATTTCCGCAGTCCGTCGGCGTGAATCCGAGTCGTCTGACGTTACACCGTGTTTATCCGTAATATTAGGCTCTTCCTGCGTGCTAATATCTTTCTCTGTCGAAAGGAAAACGAGCCTCTTCCTCCCTTTAGTTCTGATAAGAAGAGTTGATTCATTGTTTGCGTCTGTGGAGTTCGATGCTAATTTTCGTAGATTTGAATCTTCCGCCATTGTTTTTAAGTGTCTCCGCCGGGTTGAACGCAATGCATCATGGGGAAGGTGGATCGAGGAACGTGCTGCATTCAAGTCCAATTGGAGAATATCGTTAAACATAGACAACATCCCTTTGAAGATTCTGCTATTTTGGCAAAAAGGTGCAAAAATATACATCAAAATGCAACAATTCTCACCGCAGGGGGGCCTGGATCTGTGGGCAAAACATTTTTTTACAACTTGAAGAATGTATCATTGTTTAAAACAATAACTTGAATGAGATGTTGAACATAGACGGCGTAGCTGTGCCAATTTGCAACAACTAAATTGACTGTTACGACCAGGCAAGCGTAGACAATTATTATTAAGATTTAAGTCATAGCCTGAAGCATGAAATGTTTTGATGACGACAAATAAACGTCCCGAGCTGTATTGAAACTCGTCTGACGTTTTTTCCGGGCTGTCGTAAATGCAACATAATCCTGTGCCTCAGACACTTAAACACAAAACGTGGGATTTTAATAACTGCTGGTTGCTCGATTCGAAACTCAAAATAGTTTAAATTTATCTAGATATAAAATTTCAACGTACAAAATATATTAAATCTGCCTGCAATGTATTCTTGCACGAAATCGCCAGAGTACAAATATTTAAATGTAAAGTGATAAAAATATTAATAAAATAAAATCACACACGAGCTGCATAAGAAAGAAACATTAGGACTGTGCAATTAATTTAAAAAAAAAAAAAAGACAGGAAAGAGTTGGCTCTATTTATCAATTCGTAACACACCACTGCAGGGAACAAATTAGGACAACTGGGCCGCAGGTGTGAAAAACGCTGCATTTGTTTTCACGTGGACGTCAGACTTCTCTCCCAAAAGGGAAAAACACGGTGGGAAAACCGGCCGGTTCGGATTAATAATGGCCTCAGTGCGTGTAGCAGTCCGAGTCCGTCCCTTGAACAAAAGGTAGGTCAAATTAATCATAAAATTAAATAAATAAAAAAGGAACTTCATCCCACTTTTCCTTCTTCCCAGAGAAAAACAGTCATCATCGAATGTGATAATTCACATAAAGGGAGATATAACATCTATCCATAAGGTATTTGATCAGAAACATAGAAATATGCAATGCTGCAGATAACGGTGCTTGTGTTAAGAGTGGATTATGTGTGTGTGTGTGTGTGAGAAACTTCAGCCTGTTCCTGGGGATGAATTCAAGGACAGAGGGAAGAGCTTTTCCTATGACTTCTCATATGATTCATCAGACAGAAGGAGCCCAACCTTTGCATCACAGGAGCGGGTAGCTGCATTCTCATCTCTTATGGTTTTTTTTTCTGTTATTTATGATCTATTCATTGCTTTAACTAACTTGACGTTTTCTGGTTTGCTATAAGATTTTTCAGGATTTGGGGTCCGACGCTCTGAAGGCTGCATTTGAGGGATTCAACGTCTGCATCTTTGCGTATGGCCAGACCGGCTCTGGGAAATCTTACACCATGATGGGCCATACAGTAAGAACATCCTCATTAAGGGCCTTTTTTCTTCTTCTTCTTCTTCTTCTTCTTCTTGACATCTACCTGTCTTATGACAGGATTCCCAAGTTGCATAGTCGATCGTGTCTTGCCGAATAGCGCAGACGTAATAACCCAGCACTGATCAGAAGTCGCTGCCTTTCTCTCCTTGTTTCTCCCCACTAATCAGAAAATGTGATGAGGGCAGCGGCCTGCAGCTTCTCTCTGCTCACCTTTTCACAGCCGTGGAAATTTCACATTACCAATGAGCTTTCTGCCGGTCTGTCGGGATGCTTGTTGCAAGGTCAAACGCAGAACTAGCTGCTGTCAACATGCCAGATAATTATATATGGCTCTTAAGGCCTTCTATCGGTTACCTCGTAATTAAAACAAGAGGGCATGCAGCTCAGATGGGAATTGTTTTCACGCTCCAGTAGGTCCATATCAGATGAGATCAGTTTTTGTCCGTGTTGTTCTGCAGTCTTTGCACAGACTAGAAGTTGTGTTGATGTTGGCAACGTATAATAGACGCCCGATTTAAGAGAGTCATTTATAAAACGACAACTAAATGAGTCTTTTCTCCTTCGAATGTGTCAGGATGATAAAGGATTAATCCCAAGGATCTGTGGAGGCTTGTTCTCCGAGATATCTCGAAGAAGCAGGAAGGATGCCGTGTCGTTCTGCACGGAGGTCAGGTAAGGATCCATCATCATCATCGTCATCGTATAGTGGCGCTGGTTTCTGTCTTCATTCTTTTTGCACACAGGACAGTCGCCATACTTCATTTATGAGTTATCGTTCAACCTGCTGGCACTCGAAAAGATTTCCAGACAGCCTTTCCCTCATGATGATATCCGAAAACTAGCGACAGGAGACGGGAGAAGAGTATTTCATCGACAACGCTTATGACGCCACAGTGTTTGAGTCGCATCTGAATCCACAGCCGTTGGCGTTAATCCTGGATATGATGGATCGTTTAAAAGAAAATACCAATGCTGAGCAGAGATTGTGATTTTTGGATTGCCAACACAGATCCATTAATAACCCTTTAAAGTCCTGCTCAACTGTTTGGTTGAGCACATTTTGAGTCACTGATTCTTATTGAAAAAGGTTATAATACGACCCAGTGGCGTTATGTATGTGCCAAAGAGTAATGGGCTTATGATGGAGCCCTGGGGGACACCTCAGGTCAATTGGGTCACAGAGGAAAAAAGGCGTAAGCCATGGCAATTGAGAAAATCCGACTCGGTAAGTAGGATTATTTTTTGGCATTTTAAAGTATGTGAGGAATGAATTAATGAATTAATTCAATTAAAGTCTGAATCCCTTTTTTTTTCTTTTTTTTTTTTTAACCCTGTAAAAAGACGTTTGGCCAAATAATTTGTCTTAGATGTCACAATAAATAAATTCCCAGAAGAAATAACTTATGCAACTTTTTTTTCTTTTTTTTTTGAATGTCTCATTTAGAGAATTAAACGTACGACGCACAAACATTTTATGATTATTTATTTTTTTGATTAGCCGCGCTAGCTTCGCTTAACTTCCAGGTCGTGGTGGTACAGAAGCTCCGCCTCCAGTCACGTAGGAACCGTCATATCTTTTAATCCATTTGATTTCTCAACACTTGAAAATCGATGGACCACAGAAACGGTTTTGCGTCATTCCTGTTCTGTCAACATCAGAGAGAACAGACTTGCTCAATGCCTTCACTGGGTTTGAACCGGCCACTCCCAGAAGTCCTTCTGCTTTCTGAACACACACACACACACACACACACACACACACACACACGCATTTAAATACACACGTACACAAATATACAAATACACACACAAATATACGTTCGCACACACACACACACAAATATACACAAACACATATACACACACACACATATACACGCACGCACACACACACACACACACATATACACCCGCACACACACACACAAATATACACACACACACAAATATACACAAACACACACATATACACGCACACATACACACACACATATACACACACACATATACACCCACACATACACAGACAAATATACACACACACACAAACATATACACACACAAATATATACACACACCCACACATACACACACAAATATACACACACACACAAACATATACACACACACAAACATATACACACACAAATATACACACGAACACACACCCACACACACACACACACACACACACACACACACACCCCCCCCAAAGCAACATTTTCATTTTTCGATCCCTGGAGCTCCTCATTTTTTTCCTTTTTTTTTTTTATAGCTCTGTGTTTGTTCTTGCATCAGATTCTGTATTTTCTGCTTTCCATCAGTTATCTGGAGATCTACAATGAACGTGTGCAGGACCTGCTCAGGAAGAGAAGTTCACCCAAAGATGGTGGCACCCTGAAAGTGAGAGAGCACCCGTTGGATGGTCCTTATGTCGAGAGTGAGACGCTTTTTATTCTCCGCCGTGTTTCAGGGCTGCGTTCACACTGCCAGTCTTAACATTACAAGTTCTTACATCAGATTTGTTTTTCTGCAGCTGTTCACATTACTTTAAAAATGTGGCTTATGTCAGAGTCCAGTATGAAGAGTTGGTACCTGTGTCCCGTATGTGACATACTGTCAAAACAGAAGCAGAATGGAAACCACCAAAGTTAGTTTGAACGCTTTTGTGTTAATATTGTTGTTTATAGCGTTTATAGTGATGTTTATAGTGTCCATAGTGATGTTTATAGTGGTCATAGTGATGTTTATAGTGGTCATAGTGATGTTTATAGTGGTCATAGTGATGTTTATAGTGGTCATAGTGATGTTTATAGCGTTTATGGTAATGTTTGTAGCATTTATGGTGGTGTTTATAGCGGTTATGCTGGTGTTTATAGCGTTTATAGTAATGTTTATGGTGGTGTCTATAGCGTTTATGCTGGTGTTTATAGCGTTTATGTTGATGTTTGTAGCATTTATGGAGATGTTTATAGTGATGTTTATTGCGTTTATCGTGTTCATGGTGGTGTTTATAGTATTTATGGTAATGTTTATAGTGTTTATGTTGATGTTTGTAGCATTTATGGTAATGTTTACAGCGTTTATATGGTGGTGTTTGTAGCGTTTATGTTGATGATTATAGTGTTTATAGTTTTTATAGTAATGTTTTCGAGTGAAAAGCGACACCCGTCGGCGCTGCTCTTTGATGAATGTCAAAAGAGGATAAATTCTGATATGACGGTTCAGACTGAGGTCATTGCAAAAAATCCGACCTGTGTCTGATTCAGGAGCATATAGGAAAGTGGAAAAGATGGGACTCCGTGTGGTTGGTTCGGTTCACACTGACGGTGTGAACGGAGCTCACGTCTGCTGCGTTTGTGTGTGCAGCTATAATACAACACAGCTATCTAATCCACACATCTCATGCCTAGATCTGTCCAAGCACCTGGTTCACGGCTACAGCGACATAGAGGACCTGATGGTTCTTGGCAATGCTAACCGCTCCACAGCCAGCACCGGCATGAATAACGCCAGCAGCCGCTCCCACGCCATCTTCACCATCAGAATCACGCAGGTGAACTGTGATGCTAGGAATACAGAATATATTATAACTCTCCTTGCAAACTTTGTGTATGCTAATGACGCAGGGGTGGATCCAGACTAATCTTCATGGGGTGCCAAAAAGAAAGTGAAGACTCTATTATTCTGTTGTTGTTGACACTTTTAGACTAAAACGGCTGTACGGTAATGTTTGTGCACAGGCACGGTTGGATCCAGAGTTTCCACATGAGATGCTGAGTAAGATCCACCTGGTCGACCTGGCGGGCAGTGAGCGGTCCAGCGTGACGGGAACCACAGGCAGCCGGCTGAAGGAAGGCGCCAACATCAACAAATCCCTGGTCACCCTCGGCAGTGTGATCTCAGCGCTGGGTAAAAGTTCATGGGTCACGGACAAACTTCACACATCTCCTCATATCATATACTTTCTCAATTTGATGTTTCGTCCCAGAAAAGTTTTTCTTTTACATGGAATTTAACACTATTGAGTTTTGGGGTTATTTGCAAAGTCAACAAATATTTTTTGTGTGTGTGTGTGTGTGTGTGTGTGTGTGTGTGTGTGTGTGTGTGTGTGTGTGTGTGTGTGTGTGCGCGTGCGCGCGCGCGTCTATCTATATGTGTGTACGTGTCTATATGTATGTGTGTGAATGTCTATATATATATCTATCTATATCTAGATCTAGATATAGATATAGATCTAGATATAGATCTATAGATCTATCTAGATATAGATCTAGATCTAGATATAGATCTATAGATCTATCTAGATATAGATCTATATCTAGATATAGATCTATAGATATGTGTGTTTCCAAATCCAGAAATATAGGTTTAGAATGTAAAAGAAAGTATTTTCTGTGTTACTGAATTCAACCGTGATCCGACCCGGTGTTTCATGTCCAGCTGACCTGAGTGTGGGCGGACTGCTGACCAGAAAGACGACCTTCGTTCCCTACAGGGACTCGGTTCTGACGTGGCTGCTGAGAGACAGCCTGGGAGGAAACTCTGTGACTACGATGATAGCGAGTATGTCAGAGTCAAGTCAGGCTGTCTCACTTCCCCTTCATAGTCCTAAGAACTCTTAAAAATGTTTCAGAACTGAAGTCCATATTAAAAATCCGCCGCCTTTCCACGTTCTTTTTGTCGCACCACTATTCATTAATGTGCGCATTTCCTCACGGCAGCCGTTTCTCCTGCTGATGTGAACTACAACGAGACTCTCAGCACTTTGCGCTACGCCAGCCGAGCTAAAAACATCGTAAACTCTCCCAAGGTAAATGAAGATGGCAGCGCGAAGGTGATCAGGGAGCTGCAGGCCGAGGTCGTCCGGCTCCACAGGCTGCTGGAGGAAACGGATCAGGTCCAGAACGCGCCGGAGAACACGGCTGCAAAATGTTTGTTGTCCGTCTAGATTCAGCTGTTTTATAGGTATGGATGTGTTTTACTGCAGGTGACCCGGAGCCAGAGGTCGTCCTCTGTGAAGGTCGAGGAGGAGGAGGAGGAAAAAAAAGTGAGTCATTGTCTGCTAATTTGTTTTTTTAATTTAAATTCTGCTTATTTTTATTGCACCAAACAATGTTGATTTATTTCTCTTTTTTCATTTGTGTTTTTTATTTGTTTTTTTTCTTATGTGCAATAGATGATTGTTATGTGTGTGTGTGTGTATGGGTGCGTCTGTGCACAAGTGTGTGTATGCGGGTGTGCGTCTCTGCAAAGGTGTGTGTGTGTGTACATGCATGCATGTGCATGGGTGTGTAAAATATGTGAATATTTACTTTACTGGCTTCTGTTTTAAATTCTTTGCTCCTATGATCCTAAAGATTTCCTACATCAGGAATTCTGACGTCCCACCTGTACTTGTGCAAATGGCAAATACAACGTTTTCAAACCCTGAGTCTCTGATTGAAGACGGAAGAGTTTGATTGAGAAATATTCTGCTGTAAATGACGGACCTGCTTCCTGTCACGTCCCGCCCTCAGGTTCTAGCGATGACCCAGAAGTGGACCAGCAGATGGAGCGAGACCCGGAAGGTTCTGCAGGTACGACAATCTGTCATTTATGTACAAACAGTCTTAAAATGTCTTCAATCGATTATCACAAAAATGCACAAAGTCTGTGCCAATGATGTTTTCTTAAAAAAAACAAACCCACAACAACAAGAACAGAATTATTACATTAACAAAGGAAAGAAAATCGCCACACTCTACAAATTACATCCTAAATTCAACATATTCACCTCCAGCTCATCCCGAAACTCTTTCTACTTCCTTCATACTCAAATCAAAACAGAAAAGAGGTTTTTGTTCTTTTTTACATTTGTTTTTCTGATCCACCGTTTATTTAATCATCTCCTCGCCTCGTTGTTTGTCTGAACAACAATTCAAAACAAATGATTTCTCTTCTTTTTTTTCCCCCATCTGACTTTCATTACGGATGAATTCAGTCGGTCCGGAAGCCAGAGCTGCGTTTTTAGAATAATTGACGCTTCCAAGATGTCGGCTTTGATATCTTTGCATAATTAAACAGAAAAAGAAAAAAGTCCTGAAACATAATCTCATAAATAATTAGCATGATTTGAAAAGACGGCGTGAGTCCATTCACAGATATTAATAAATGCCTCCTCAAGTCAGAATGTCAATAAATACAGATGTAAATGATGAATAAATCATAAACGGCTGCTTATTATTAATCTGCAGGTGTTTGTTTGTGGTGTTTGTTTGGCCGTTACTGTGCGTTATGTTGAGCGTAATTCACGCGTGCAGACCCAACGGACCTCACTTCGTGTGCCGATTCTGAGTAGAAGGACCGTTTAATCGCTATTACATGTTTTTTTCGTTGGCCCTCTTGCTTTCATGGCTTCTCCTCGCAGGGAAATACGACGTGGATACACTTCAACTGGTGATGAGACCATTTCTATTCTTTATGTATGACGAATGATGACGAATGATGTCCAGCTGGCGGTACCAGCTGGACAGCCCAGTGGGTCAAACCACTGACTGATCCATGAAACCCATGACTGCCGGTCCCAAGCCCGGATAAATGGGCGGGTTGTGTCAGGAAGGGGGTCTGATGTTAAAAAACCCATAAAACTATGCCAAATCAATAAAAAGCCGAAAGAAGATACTTTTCTTTTTTCCTTTTGGGGTTGTAGCTGGGGGCTCAGTGGGCTGAACAGAGATGCTGAAGTGGAAGGCACATGAGAGTTTGTTGGAGTTGTGGGTAGATTTAGAGGCTGGTAATGGAGAGGATCTGAAGGATCGAATCCCAGTCAAAAGGGGGCGTGGCAGAAATCCATTGTGGAGGTCAAGGTCGGCAAGTGACTTTAGAGATGCGGGTCCCAAGCCCGGATGAAAGAGAAGATTGTGAAGGAAGGATCTGACATAAAATCCAGTTTAAAAAGAAAAAAGAGTGGGGGTTGCTTATAATTATATCCCCGAAAAGTCGGGGTCATCATGTAATTGCCGCCGCATGAGATCCTTCGTGTTCGCACCCACATAGACTTTAGTGCGAGGAAGGACAAGCGTCTGTATTTCTGACACCTCTGCTTAAACTAGAAACTTTTATTAATGAGGGTTATTTTTCTTTCAATGATGTTATTTGGCGGGTTTGTCTCTCGACAGACGGACGGTAGTTTGTTGAATACATGTTTTACGTTTCCTTCTTGTGTGGCGAGCTCGTATTTTCATTATCAAGCCCGCCATCGGTTGTTTCATTTCAAAGGAGTTTCAGTCCTACTGCAGAGGGATGTAGGTAATTAAAACAGAGGGCTACCCGGCACATGGTGTCATGGCCGGTTCTATTAATCTAATAACCGGCAGTCAAAGACGCACAAACGTCCCTGCAGCAGTTTTGAGTCACTGCAGCCTGCAGTGGAGACGTCCGACCAGCAGGGGTCACTGCAGGCCTTGAGAACAACCTCCTGCAGTGGAGTCAACCAGGCACTGGTGTTCTAATATCCTCTTTTATTTAGATTTGAATGGCATCCAGACGCTGGATTCTTGTGATGAGTGAGAAGTTAGAGAGCCACGGTGTTTTTTTGGGAGCTCGATGAAGAGACGCGGCGCAGACGTGCCTCCCCTCTTCCTGTCTACAGTGCGTCCTCGAGAGAAATGCTGCCATTGGCCAACTCTGAGGTTGTTCTGAACACATTTCCTCCGTCGAATCTGTGCTCCCAACCTCCCAATTAAGACCAAATGTCATCCGTTGTGGATCCATCGCGTTCAGCCAAGAAGCCTGTTGCATTATGCATCGACCCGCGGAGCGTGGCCGTCATCAGAAGCCTTCTATGACTCTTCTCGGTCATGCATGCCATCCATGGCTTCATAAGACCGGTTTTGACGAGGGAAGAGGTCCAATTGCTTTTAAGGAGACTGTTTGATGGATAATTAACATTTCAATTCCGCTCGGCGGTCAGCAGGTGACATTAAATGGCCGAACGTCCCCTTGGTCATCAGCGCGTATCGGAACTCATCAACCGCTCCTGATGAAGAGCTCCTGATTATCAACACGTGTCTCATTGATTTCCGACCGTCAGGCGTAAGAGTTATTACGGTAACCGGGTTGGAAATGTGTTTTCACGTTGGAGCGGTAATGGCTGCATCCTCGGCGGCCCACATCATTCATCTCTGCTGGCCTTATTTAGATCTGTGCCCACCCAAGCGGAAGCACCTGTGTTGATGCATGATGCTGCGTGTCACCGAGGCAGGAAGGTCTCGGTACCGGTGACCGGCAGGATCTCTGCCGGTGCCGACACTCTAAGTGTTAGATGAATGGCTTAATGGATCTGACATTTGTCTAATGTGCATTTGCATTCTGCCTTGGGGAAAATGCTAAGCAGGATGCAGATGTTTCAGGAGGCGTCTTTGCTGAGGTTCTCCCCCCCCCCTCCTACTCATTTTAGAAAATTCTGACTTCACGAGTGCAATTCATTTAACGTTGTTTTCTTTTTGCCTTCAACATCATGTTTCTTTTAAAGCAACACAGTAAAATACTTTTCTGTCAAAAAAAACCCAAACGGTAAACAACCGGCAGCAGAGTTTAATAATACATTTAATTTATAACGCACTTTACATTTGGATCAAATCTCAAACTGCTACAAAATAAAAGCAGATAAAAGCATCAATAAAAGCTATAATAATAACTCTATAAAAACATGACCAAAAAGCAGCAATGTTAATTAAAGTTATAGGTTCTGCTAAAAAGGAAAGTTTTTAAGTCCTTTTTTAAATGCGTCAGTCGTCTGTGGAGCCCTGAGATGGTCAGGGAGGGCATTCCACAGACGAGGGGCAAGGTTTGCCCTTAACTTACTGTAAAATTAACATTTTTTTTACCCTTAAGGTTTTATATTCTTCATGAAAACTATTTCAGAGTACTTTCAAGTTAACTTACTACTTTGAAGCTTTATTGCACATTCTAATAAGTACATTATAGCTCCGTGTTTAAAAAACAAACAAAAAAAACCCAGTAAATTTATTGCAATGAACTATTTGGTGTTTACGGTAAAGTGCTGTATTTCAAAACGACCGTGTAAATCTGCTGAAAACCTGCCGTAAATTTACAGCCTCTAAATGTCCGGTGACACACGGAGACGGCGACATTCGTGCTTTTAGAATTAAGAGCATCGTTTGGATCGTGTTTAATTCACTTACAGCGGAGAAATCTGTGCTTCGGACGTAAGGAGAGAAGGTGACCACCGTAAAAAGACTTTTGAATTCCGTATTCAAAGCAGATTCACGATGCAAAGTTATTCATCGTCAGCTTCCCAGATTGGTTACGGGGCATGTGGGGAAGAGAAAGTAATTAATATGGGCTGGATTCCACAGCAGACAGCGACAGTTTGAGGGAAAGAAGAAGCTAATGTTCTTCTGCAGGGGTGTGTATGTCCATGTATAAATAATGCGGACAAATACACAAACACACAAACCACACACTCTATCTCACACTCACACTCGCACACACACACACTCTCTCTCTCACACGCTCACACACACATTCTCTCTCTCACACACTCTCTCTCTCACGCTCACACACACACACACACACACACACACACACACACACACACACACACACACACACACACTCTCTCTTTCTCTCACACACACACTCTCTCTTTCTCTCACACACACACACTCTCTTTCTCTCGCTCTCACACTCTCTCTCTCACACACTCTCTCTCTCACACACACAGGTTTGCACAGCTATCTTTATGAGGCCCTTGCATTAACTTAAAATCACTGAGGGCAGCCTTAACCCTCAAACTCAGAAATGACGTTCTTCTGACACACTACGGCCAGTTTTTGTTCAACGTGAGCTCTGCCGCTCTCGACAAGGCCGGTTTCTTCAAGGAAAAAGTCCCCACAACACTTAACAAACACACACAATTCCGAGTAGTTCCACCCTTCAGGTCCCCCTCGCACCGCAGCGCTCAAGATAAAATGAACCACAGGACGTTCTTTGATCCTTTCAGTGTTTGGATCCCAAACATGCTGTAATCAGCACAACGGCACAAGTAAAGCCTTGAATGCTGGGAGCCTGGCTCTGTTAAATGTCACTTTACCTCGTTCTGTCAGCAGTTATATATCATTACGCCGATTCTTGACCTTTACGTAATCATATCAACAAGCGCGCCTTTAATTCTTCACGTGCCAGCAAAGCACCACTATAAATCTTAATTAGCGGAAACTGTAATTGTGATGAATTCATCTTCGAAACACACATGGGGAACATGGTACACCCTCAAGCCATAACATTACAACCACCTGCCTAATACGCTGTGGGCCCGCCTTTTTGCCACCAAAGCCTTTGAGGCAGGGATTCCTCTCAAGGTGTCTGTTGCTTTAAGTCCTGTAGGTAGCCACGTCAAGAACTTACAGTTCCTAAAACCCTTCCTGAACGCATTACCCTGCTGATTAAGCCACTGCCGTTGAAAATACAATTTCCATGAAGGAAGCACGCACGCAAGGTTTTCCCAGCAGAAGCGTCTTCCAGCAGGTCCTGTTCAGACCAGACCCCCTATTTCCATTCCATCTGTGGTCTTGCTGTTATGCTGACCTGCACATTGTTGGTGCTGTCAGAAGTGGACATGGTTCAGCATTGGTACTCAGACTGGTATACAACTACGCGGCTTAAGCACCGGATTCTCCGGCGCCTTCCTGTCAGAACCAGCAAGGACCGATTGTCCCTCCTTTGACCTAAAGAGTAAGGGGCCAAGGATGGAGCCCTGGTAGTCAAAGGGGCCACCGAGAAAGTCCTATCATATATGTAGGATTTTTTTTTTCGGCATATAAAATCATGTGAGGACGTAATAAACAGAATTATGGATCTTGATAAAACCAATAAAAATCTACTTCAATAGTTTCCTAAAAACACGCTTTACCTAAATGTTGAGCTAATCCTAATTTCCACGAAATACAACATTTCATCTAGAAATACCTTTAGAAGTTTATTTCCAGTTCAATGGTGACTGTTTAATGTACGTAACCTAACGAGGGTTATAACACGTTTAAAAACTCAAAAACTTATTTCTAGTAGAAATACCTTACTGCCCGTGATTTAAGACCCGATAACTGATCAAGTAACATTTCATGAGATATTGGGACGTGTTTTTAGACAGTTGACCATCTTGTTAGGTCAGAGAATCTTAAAAAATATCTGTAAAGCTCAAATTTAGTATTTCCAGCTAACTTGTTGAGAAATTTCACCTTAAACTGCTTAAATTACTCTTATTTCAAATATTTTACAATGGTCTTAAATCTAGAATTAATCTAGTATTAATGTTCACAGAGTTACGTTTTTTAACAGATCAAATGTTTAACAATATTTTATCAGCTCATTTCAAGATGTCCATCTAAATTTCGCACCTTATTTTCAGAAATCTTTTAAATCTTTTAATTTTTTGAAGGCAAGCTCTTTCCTAGTGAACGGAATCCCTGCCAAAGGTTTCAGGTCATTCCGCTCACTGCCGTCTCCATTCCTATTGGTTTCAACTTCCACAAATGGGACGTAAAGACATGTCTTCTAAGGGAATTAGCCTTCAGTGTTCTTCATCGCTACCCGTTCTGTGCGCCTGTCCCTCCACTTCTCAAGGCCGACGGGCCCCCATGAAAGAACCACCGGTCGGCTCTGAGCGGCGCTGTCTGGAATGGCGTGCTAACCGAGTCATGGACCTGAGCTGTCGAGAGTGCTGTGAAAAATCCATTCAAAATTCTGCTCCAGCGCAGACGAAGGACGCTTAAACGCTGCCTGAGTCTGACTGCCGGTCCCGGTCACAGCTAATTACAACGTTTGTGTTCGCCAGCTGCCTCCGTCTGAAGGTAGAGGGGGGGTAAGGGGGCTTTAGCTCACATACCGCCTGTGGGGGTGTGGCTGAGTGCGACTTTGAAAAAATGCACTGTGAAATAATGACCCTTTGAAAATAAGTGGGAAAAGAAAATTCTCCAATATAACGAGGGAGAATGTCTTTTAAGATTTGTTAATAATTTCTGATAAGAGATTTAGAGACAAAGGAAATCTTAAAATGAGCTGGTAGATCTTACCTTTAACTATTTTGCTAATATTGGGAATTTGCGTGTCTCAAAATGATTTTTTTTTTTTTTCATTTCCCTTTTTTTTTTTGTTGGCAAAATTGGCAGTTTAAAAAAAAAATGTTTTGCTTGTTTTTAAAAAGATTTAAATCCTCTCTTTAACCCCCTTAAAATTCAACCCTGCAGAGATTTATAAAGTTTCCATCTATTTAGCAGCGACCCTGTTCTAGATTTACGACTTTCGACATTAGGACTTTAAAATTTGATCGGATAGTAATATTTATGTATTTTAAGAGGGAAGATTTCTTGGCTCACATACTGACAGTGTGGGTCCCCTCCACAAATAAGTAAAAAACAAAATCTACAAATGAACAAGTGAAAATGGGATTGTTCTGATTTCATGTATTCTTCGTGATTTCTGCTAAAACGTGAGAAATCTAACTTTTAGCTATATTTAACTAATATAAGGAAGTTTTATGTCTCAGAATGAGGTGGTAATACTTAATATTGTTTTTTCTTCTTCTTTGTTTTGCAAGCTGGCACCGTATTATTTTGTTTTTGTAGTAAAATGTTCATTTTTGTATATTATTTTCTTGTTTTTAAAAAAAAATCCATCTGCTTAACCTCATAAATTTCCCCTGTGAGACTTTTTGACCAAACAAGATGCCCAACTGCTGAAAAACTCACTTATACCTCAGTGCGATGTTACTTATTGAGTGATTGTGTCTTCAATTAAGCGCAATAAGATATTTTGAACAGAAATCGTACAAATACTCCTGGTGAGATTGAGAGTTTTTGGAGTGTGCGAGGGAAAAACCAGGGCGTCTGAACGGATCCTGTTGTCTGAGGAAAGCGACGCGGCGCATTAATCTGTCCGACTGCGGCTCACGTCTAATGAAGTCTGTGAGGAATCCCTTTTAATTAAGTGCAGGGGCTGGGGGTCGATGCCTCCCCTTCATTAGAAGAAAGGATTTCTTCCCTCTCAAATGCCAATGAAAGAGATGGAGCTGGCTGTAGACGTGTCTCTCACTTCACGGTCCACTCTGAGGAGGAGGAGGAGGAAGGAGGGGGGGAAACGGTTGCCTCTGACCCCTCCATATGTGAGATTCTCCTGCTCTGCCTCTTGGGGGGTACTTATGATAATCCACGGCAATGTCAGGCATTAGTCCTCCTGCTTAACGGAAGAAGACCTCTGAGATACTTCATACCTGCGTAGACTCTGGGTTTTTGACCCTCTTGCCCTGAAGGTTAAGTTTCTCATCATGGCTTAGTTCAGCGAGTCTCTTGAGACTAGCAGGTGGTCCGAGGCTGGGTCTCACTCCGGGTTGAAAATTGAACAGATTCATGATTCAAGATGGACTTTATTGTCATTCGGACTATCCACCGTCCAGACACACGCTAGAACCGAATTATGTTGCGGTTGGCTCCAGACAGGAAATCAATAAAACCCAAAAGTCAACCGGCAGTGACGGCAGGCACTAAGGTTTGGGTCTGAGCCCTTTCTTGGTTGCTATGGTGATGGACAGACAAGATTAAGACATTAGCATGGACCCTTTTTTTTTTACTCTGACTAGCCTGACAAAATTACGCCGTTAGCAAGTATTAAGTTTTCAGTGAGGCCGTGTTGTTAGAGAAATGTTACGTTAACATCAATGCGCTTTTATTCTGAAAACCCAGATCCACGTCATGGACAGAGGTCTTTGATTTATTCATTCTCCGTTCCGGTTAGCGGGGGGGCTGGAGCCTATCCCAGCTCATTTATGCTAAATAAAAATTAAAGTCGCTGGTTCTGAACCACTTGATTGGCGTGGGATTCAGGTAAAAGCATACATTGCCGATTTAAAAAAAAATGTCTTCCAGCGCTTTTCAATTGGCGTTTGTCAAACACGCCGTTTTCTCGGACGTGTTTGTAGAATTTATTTTTTCTGACACAACCACTTCATTTTTTGAGAGTTTGTATAAATAACATAATCTCTGCTGTGGTCCGGATCATTAAATGCTGGAATCGTGCCCCCGAGTGGTACCGCCGGGCCCACGCTCCCCCGGGGATTGTTCCCAGACACCGTTTACTTTCAGTGGTTTTTCTTTCCGAACGTCATTACCAAAGGACTCCAGTCGGGCGTACTCTGTACGATTTGACCCTCCGGGCCGTGTACACAGGGTCACGACGGCCGATAAGCAGCCCCCAACAGATGATGGGGGGGTCGATCTAAAGGTTTTCTGGTGTGTCTGACATTTTGGTGGGGTCTCGACTCCATCAGCCGACGTCGGCACCTTCTTTTCTCACCGCGCCTGCGAGAAGTGGCGTCTGAGTTGCGATGGCGACACGACGCGTCGTTAAAATAGAAATAATAAATAATAAGTCGTCATTAAGTAGAAAGTGCAGTTTGTGGCTAATAAAGGAGGAATAAGAGACGTTCACAGCGGCTTTAGCTATAAAGTTAACACCATTTACAGTCAAACGTAGCTCGCTTACCCACAATTCTCTCTGATAAATAGACCAGTGATACTGTCCACGGCGTTCTACGAACCTACGAGTCCAGATACGCCGGCAACTTTAAAAAATAAAAAGTTTCGGCACACAGGATGGCAAAAAAATAATCAAGACGGCTCGTTTCTGTTTTGTTAGCATGTTACTAACCAAAGAAACTTTTTTCTGCCTCCGAACTTTCAAACACAACTTTATTGACAATTATAGATAGTGACAACAGGCGTTTTTACATGCAGCTTTTTCTTTCTGATTAGGCGTCTTTTCCGAATTTATCCGAAATCAGGCTGTCCGAGTAAAAACACCCAGTAATAGATAAAACATATAAAAACAAGCGGGATTCTTGCATTGTTCAATCCAACGAATAAATAATTAATGTAGTGAGTTCAAACAAGGACACATTAAATTACACATGTTAGTGTTAAATGGTGAAGAATATTCCACATGGTCTTCATCAAGAAGCAAAAATAAAAGCAACACAGGGTTTTTACGTGGGTTCTTAAATGCATCGCTCATTTTTTTGCAGCCAGTAGCTTTTGTTTTTTTGTTTTTTTTAACATTGAAGGAACTGAAATGAGGTTAAATTGATTGTACAGTTAAGTGAGAATCAGCCGCCGGCAGACAGGAGCTGTAGGTTTAGTGTGACTCATGCGGCTGCAATCAGCAGAGGCAATGAAGCGCTTCCGTGTCGCCTTACTTTACCCTAAAAATAGAAAAAATCTATATTTCCATGTGTAACGGCTGTAATGTCTGGACAAAGAGGGATAAATGCATTAGTTTCCCTCCAAGTTGTGAATTTTGTATAATCTTTTTTTTTTTTTTTGTGTGTCACTACATTGGAGTATTGATTAAAACTGTGAGGTTGGATATTAAAATGTTTTTGTACGTGTGCAAACTACTGCTATGATTTATGGGAAAGGGACCCCAGCGCTGATGGGGTCTCGAGCCAGGGTGCTTCTAGTAACCGGGTCCAAAGCCCGGGTAAATGGGTGGAGGGTCGCGCTAGGATGGGGGAAAACGAGACGTTCCGCTGTGGCGCCCCCTAGAGGGAACAGCTGGAAGAGGAAGATGAAGTAATTTGAGGTGGTAGAAGGGAAGATGCTCTGAATATAGTTATGTGAAAATGACTCGGGTAAAAGAAGTATTCTTTTAACTTAATTACTCAAGTAAAAGAACGGAGCCCTTTTATTTAAACTTTTTTTTTTTTTTTTTTTTTTTTTTTTTAAAACCCCCAAAAACAATGATTTCACATCTTTTCATTTTTGTAATTAAAATGTTTAATGATTTTATGAAATTAGGTTTGGGCGTTACAGCAGCTCCAATGTCGTAAAGTGACAAAAGAACACATTAAAGACTTATAAACCTGTGCAGATATAAACGTACATAAATAGACATACGCCAGATAAAGATAATTAAGGTATAAGTATGGCAAAAGAGTCAAAAGTCCAGGAACCCCCCCCCCCCCCCCCCCCCCAAAAAAAAAAAAAAAAAAAAAAAAAAAAAAAAAAAAAAAAAAAAAAAAAAAAAACAAAAAAAAAAAATTAAGTAAAAAAAATGAAAAAAAAATAAAAAGCCCAGGACCCCCCCCCCCCCCCCCAAAAAAAAAAAAACAACCGATAAATGAAAATAGTCCAGTGTAGTTGGTGGTGGTTATTTATTGTGAGTTGGTGGACATTATTTATTGTGAGGTAGACGAGTGAGCGAAGAGTTCCGTTATTTAAGACACAACAGTTTTACAGTGAACGGTTATAAAGTAAGAGCTGTTATCACTGTTTTAGTGTCCATTTATTTTGAAATCAGTCTTGATGACAGGAAAGTATCATGACGCAAAATAAAAAGTCTAAAATAACATCTGTTTTGAAAGTGAATTATTATCCTCATTTATTCTTATCTTATTTACTCACTTTATAGATTTCTGAATAAATAGAAAAACAATCAAATGACAAATGGAAATTCAAAGTGCATCAGCGACATTCATTTTTTACGTCTCCCTCTCTAACAGCAGAGTTTAGAGGAAAAGTTTTTCTATCCACAGAAATCGACAACAACCAGAAACCTTTTTTTAATTTTTAGTTTTTTTTAAAGATGGGTTAAATCTAATATCCTCCCGTTTCTAATTAACAATATCAACGGAAAGCACCTTATCCAAGGATTAGCCTAATGTTTATTAAAGTGACTGGATAAACGCTGATATCTGAAAGCAGAGAGCGCTCGCAGTGCATTCTGGGATTTGTAGTATCTGTTATTCAAGATATTAGAGATTTTCTCTCTGGTCTCTGTAGTTCAGCTAATTGTTTTTTAATGTAGGGAGTAAAACTGTCGTATAAAGAGACCTGAAAAAACTATTACAGCGATGAAGTATTTGGACTTTGTTACTTCCCTTCTCTCTAACACTTTTTTTTTTTAACTTCAGTTGTTCAAGTTTTTCAACAACGATAAAACACGAAGTACAAGAAGAAAATAAAAAAGTCCCATTACGTTGAAGTCATGGCGTAGTTTCCGGCTTCATGTGAGGCTCTGGAGTCCAGCCGCAGACACGTTGTAAATAAACGACACGAGACCCGTGGAAGTTTTGCTGCTCGGCTCTGGAGTCGACAGACTTCAGCCCGGGAGGATTTTAATGGCGGCGTGGATTGTGGGTAGCCGTGTATCAATAAAGGCAATGGTGCGTGGCGTATACGGCCCATGTGTGGGCGGCGGCGCCGCGTCTGTTTCCCTCGCCGAGCACCACGTACAGTTTGATAATCCCAATGATTTATAGCAGCTCTTGCCGCTTCACGGCAACACGTGTTTGGAACGCCGCGACTCCGCCTGGCCTTGAGGCCGGGAAGAGCCGCCGTAAGGAATTCAGCGTTTCTGCCGGTCGCCATTAAATGTCTGTCAGCTTCTTTTCATTTCATGTCGTGTGCCATTCCAGCTGCAGGCTATCGAAGTACTTTTTTTATTTCTCCCCCCCCCTCTGGTGGCATCGTCTTCTGCGTCCTGTAGGCGGAGAGAGGAGCTCCGAGGAGGGAGCCGGGCGGAGAAGCCCTCCACTGCCAGCTACCTCATCTCATAGGAGTTGATGAAGGGCCGCTGAGCACCGGGATCATCCTCTACCACTTGAAAGTAACTGATTGTCATTTAAACATTGTCACATAACTGAGAATATCTTTGAAACTCTGCAGAAGTCGTTTCTGCCAGTGACTTTTCATCATTGCTCTGCTTGTTTACTGTTACATGGTGACCTTTTAATCCGCTCTACAGGAGGGCAGAACCCCGATCGGAACCGATGAAGCTCTGTGCCGTCAGGGTATCGGTGAGTTTCTTCCCCTCTGCTGTAAAAGTATCCACGGAACCGAAAACGACAAGTATTCCTTTTTTTATGCTCTCACACACCGCAAAGAAAACCCCGAAATCTTACCGAGTCTCATCTTACTTATCGCACTTGATTTGAAGACGATGCTTCTGGAATATCTTCATAAGTCAAAAGAATCTCGAAATGTATCTTGTTTTAAGTCGTATTTCGGATCAAACAAGTTTTTGGGTTTTTTTGGAAATTTCATTTGGTTTTTTAGCTGCTCTGTTATTTGTAAAAGATTAGTTCGGAAGCGTTTTGCTTTCATACCAGAAAAATAAAATAAATATCGGTATCACAATGTAACGCGATCATTTTTTATGATTATTTAATTTTTTATGTATAAATGTTAAAAAGTATCACGTTATAGATTAATTCTCGTGCTATAACGTCAAAAACGTTATAGCACGAGAATTATCCATCACGTTATAACGCGAAAATTATCAGGGTAAAACAGGAAAAAGTTATAATGCAAAAATTATATATCACTTTATAACGTCAATATTTTTTCATGTGAACACGTGAAAAGTATCACGTTATAAAGTGAAACTTATAACTTGATAAACATAATAACTTGATAAACATTTTTGTTTAAACGTGAAATGTATCACGTTAAAATGTGGATATTTCTCAAGTTTTCGCACGATCGTTTTCATCACATAGAAACGTTGAAATCGTTATCAAGTGAAAATTGTCTATCACGTTATTATGTGAAAAAATTTTTATTTTATTTTCGGAGTTTATTTTTTTCCCCCCGTGTATCTGATTGTGTACTAGTACTTTGCGGGCCCGGGCTCCAGGGCGAACACTGCGTGCTGGAGAACCGTGCCGGGACTGTCTCTCTGATCCCCCAGGAGGGGGCGCTGTGTTCAGTCAACGGATCTGTGGTAACGGGTTCCTGTCAGCTGACTCAGGGTGAGCGTCGCCTCAAAGCTAATATGCTTCTGAAAGTCATTAATGAACTTTTGTGATAGAGGGGGGGCGGGGCATATCTGTAATTATGAAAAGGTCCCTCCCCAGATCCGCATTATTTGGAGTTTTTCATCTATTTTGAATACATCCACGTGAGATCGCTGCCTCACATCTGCAAGATGCCGGCCCACAGAGTGGATTGTGCAGAAAGATCTCCACAGGGCAGACAACGTCTCTCTTGCTGGACCTTTATGAAGAGCCAGCGGTTTCCGACGAGGCTCCGGCGAAGCCCCCGGGCCTTCCATTTAATTGGCAGTCGGGTTTGAAGTGGGCCACAGTGTTAACCTTTGAAAGGCCGGAGCCGAGCCGGAACTCCTGTCGACCCGGTGAGCCGAGGCGGCGTACTGCCTCCTCATCCGCACCGCTCCCACAGATAGAACCCGCGCGCAATACCAGGCCGCGCTCCTCTCTTTTATGACCACTTCCATTTCATCCTGTACCCCGTTCAGAAACGGCGGCATCTGAAGCAATTTTCCTGAACAAACGATAGTAATTTTGGGTCCGGCAGCAGCTGGAGTCCATCAGCCGCCGTCCCCTCAGCTGCTTTGTCACTCATCAGAAGTCATTAGTCGTGGGCAGATTAGTATTTGCCGCGGCGAGACAGAGATGATGGAACCTTGAAAGTCTGTGGAAGAATAAACCTTCATATCGCTTCAGCTTTCCGAGACTTCTCGACTTTCCTCGGAGCGTTTTATCCGGTGACTTTTTTCTCCCTGGTCTTGGTTTCTGCCAAAAACTTTTGTGTTCCTCTTGGTGATTTGTATACAGGTATACGTGTATATATACCTGTGGGTATACGTACATATATATATAGATATATAGATATATATCTATATAAATATAGATAGATCGATAGATAGATATATAGGTGCATATGTGTATGAGTTTTTATGTGTGTTTGTTCTTGAATGTGTGTATACGCGTATATATAGGTGTATACGTGTGGGTATATGTGTATAAATGCGTGGGAATATGTGTGCATGTGTGTATATATATATATATATATATATATATATGTGTGTATGTTTGGGCGTATGCGTTTTTATGTGTGTTTGTACTTCAATGTGTTTATACGCGTATATATAGGTGTGTGCATATACGTATGTGTGTGTATATATATGTATATGTATGTGTGTATATGTATGTGTATGTATGTGTGTATATGTATGTGTATGTATGTGTGTATATATATGTCTATGTATGTGTGTATATATATGTCTATGTATGTGTGTATATATATGTCTATGTATGTGTGTATATATATATGTCTATGTATGTGTGTATATGTATGTATGTATGTATGTATGTATGTGTGTATATGTATGTATGTATGTGTGTATATGTATGTATGTATGTATGTATATATATATGTATGTATATATGTATATATATGTGTGTATATATGTATGTGTATGTATGTATATATATGTATGTGTATATATGTATGTGTATGTATGTGTATGTATGTATGTGTATGTATGTATGTGTATATATGTATGTGTATATATGTATATATGTATGTGTATGTATATATATATGTATATATATGTATATGTATATATATATGTGTATATGTATATATATATATATGTGTATATGTATATATATGTATATGTATATATATGTATATGTATATATATATATATGTATATGTATATATATGTATATGTATATGTATATATATGTATATGTATATATATATATATGTATATGTATATATATATATATGTGTATATATATATATATGTATATGTATATATATATATATGTGTATATATATATATGTGTATATATATATATGTGTATATATATATATGTGTATATATATATATGTGTATATATATATATA
>VRLP01005879.1:0-32848 GCA_009660295.1 Lophius piscatorius
ATATATTTTTATATTTATTAAATAATAAAATACAATTGATCCATTTAATTATACAGAATAAATTAACATATATATTATGATTGATCGCCATGATATTTATTTTTATTTGCAATTTTGTACGTTTCTGAAAATAAACATACAATACAGATAAACATTAAAAATATTATTAATCATATATTAAAACTCGTATTTTTTTTTGAATTTCATTGAATCCACGTATGGAAATCAGTTTTAAAGACAGAAAATAGAAATAAATAATATATTTAAAATTTCTGAATTTTATATTAATACAAAAATATATTTCTGTTATTTATAACTTCTGTAGAATGTATTTTTTAGTTCTAAAAACTTTGATTTAAAAAGATGTAGATAACATTTTTGAAAAATAAATGAAACATTTTATTTTAAAATAATTTTATGAATAAGACTATGTTTTTAACGTTTATATTTAAAGTAGATTGAAAGAAAAAATCTTTATCCATCAATCATTAGTGTATTACTGTCGTATATAAAAATTACTTTCAAAATAGTGGTTTTATTTATAATTTTTTCTTTGAATATTTTTAAATAACAAAATATAAATTTCCGATAAACCAATATTTAAAAATTAGTTTTACTAATAACCGGTTTGACTTTATCATATTTTTAGCATTATTTATAATATTTCCTTTTTGCTTGTATATCAAAACATAAAAAAATTTTAGATTCTCAAAATAAAAGTGTCGGAACTAATATTTATTAAGTAATTGCGATTTAAAATGTAAGATTTATAATAAACCGGTTATTTATGCTGAATATTTTAATAAGTTGGTCACAATGATAACACTTATTAAAATTTGTTTTAATTATATTATTTTCACGTATGGATATTAAAGAAAAAACCAATTAAAAACATATTTGATTAGAGCGATAACATTAATTTTTTATTATAAAAATATATTTTTAAAAAATAATAATTTTTATTTTTTAAAAATACGATGTAGTATTCTTTACTAAGAAATATTTATTTAAACGACTTTTTTAAACCATACTACCCGTTAAATGCTTTTCTTACCCAACTTTCACTGAATATATAACTTTTATTGCACTATTCAAAAAAGAATATACACCAGAATACAGTATTAATGTTAGAGAGAAAAGAAGTGGAACAAAGAATCTTAAAAACTTCCCATCCTCAGAAATAGCGAAGTTATTAAGAATGTTAGCACAAGCGGATAATACAAAAGTAAAATTTTTTGTTGTAAAAAATCCAACAACCATTTGTAGTAAATAAGGAAAAACATCCCTAGTTGTATCTACATCTTCATATTCATCATTTTTATGTATAATTTTATTTCTCTTGCTGTTATACACACTGTAAGTTTTATAATCGGGTCTTGACAGATATCTTTTTATAGCAGCGTATAATCCATAAATTGTAGATAGAGGTATTATTAAAAACTTTAAGATTTTAAAAAATACTTCTTTCTTTGTTCCATTCATTAGTCCTGTGTATAGAATACCAATTCCACCTTCTTTAATAAAACACCAAATAGAAGACAGTGAAAAATATAACAAAATTATAGAAGCAACAAGAAGAAGTATTCGTGTTAGGTTACTTATAAAATTGCTATAGATATTATATTTATCAAATCTTTGAAAACAACAATCCAGAATAGATATTCCTACAAGAACAAAAGCAAAGATTCGTAATGGTAAAACATGTGTATTTCTGAAATATACTATATATGCAAATGCAAGACTATAAATCAGTGTATTAAGGAAGCTTATGCTACTAAGAAACTTTCGTATAGAATCAAGAAAATCTGAACAAATTCCAATAGTATTATTTTTATAATTTCTAAGTTTATTTAGCATATGATTTAACATACAGTGTTTTTATTTAAACCATATAATATCTCTTTAAAAGTATTTATTGTTCTATCGTCTTTTAAGATATATTAAGATTTTTTATTTTTCTTAAATAAGTATATTTTCAAAATATGTAAACATAATTACAAAAAAATACATAGAAATAAAGATAAGAAAATTTATTTATCTTTCATTTCATATGTAGATGCTTAAGTATATTGTCAAATACCACCACCATCTCCTTATTGTTCTTTCTTTCTTTTTTATTTTCAAAAAAATTTTCAACTTCTAATTTAATATTTAAAAGCTGAATATATTTATCGTTTGTATATGTTTTATAATCTGTTATTACTTTCTGTATATTCTCATATTCAAAAATATTTTTTAAAATTTTTATAAAACAATAATAATCTATTGATTTTCCTTCGCTTGGTAGATCATCATCTTCGTTTAAATATTTTTTTATTTTATTATATTTGTCTTCATTTAATTCCTTTTCTTTAGACATAAATGGAAAATTAACGATTTTTATTGATCGTAATTGAAACATGATATCATCAATGGTAAGAGAATAATGGTATACTTCGTGTGTATAATGTAACTCTATTATGGTTTCTACAATGTAATGTATTAATTTATAAATTGAGTTTATTGTCATTTGTTTATTTCTAGCTAATGCCCTTGATAATGGTAATCCAGATTGAAATAATGTAACAATACCTTTTATAGACTCATATTCTTTAGTTGCTTTTGAATTATCTATTTCATATCCCATTTTAGTTAAATTAATCATTGGAGAGATAAATCGGAATCCTTCATTTGTGAAGAGATCATAATAATAAAGTTCATTTTTATATGCTTCCATCGCGTCTTTCTTTGCTGTATTGAAGTATTTTACTGTAACACATATTTTAGTATCTTTAGATATTACATTATATGCTGTTCCACCAAAATGTGTATAAGAATAAATATATTTTGTGAAAAGTTTTATTACTTTTCCAGAATTGTTATTTTTGCACTTATATACATATGATGCAGCAGCTAAATTATCTGGAAGTGATTTTTGTAAGTCAGTATACCCATTTATGATTTTTTTACTGTTAATTATTTTTTTATCAGTAAAAACTAATAAATGTCCCGATAACAAGAATAGAATGCCAACAATCAACGATGTAGATACAACACAAAAATTTACTATTTTTTCCATAGGGGGAAAAATGATCAAGAAAAAAATTTACTTTCATTTTATTTTATTTAAAGCAATCAGTTGGTATCATCTGATGGATTATTGATTTATTATAACAATATAAGAATTTCTTTGTCTCTAATAAAATATACTCTTCCACTTGTATTATCTGAGCTTCAACATCTGGTAATATGTCCCCACATATCTTCCTAATTTCATGTATATATAAAGCTGATGTTTCGGATAATACCTTTTTAATATCAATAATTTCATTTTTAGTAATCTTCCATACTATTTTGAATAATTTTCGAAGTAAATTATTAAGTTTGCCATTTAAAGCATCCACTAGGTTTTTATCTCCGTTATTAAGTATTAAAGCAATTTGTGTTATAGCCATCTTTTCTGCTTTTTCTACAAATAATTTATTGTCTTTTACACTTTCAGTAAGCGCATTCTCAATGAGAGTAATCATACCATCATTTATAAAAGTGAGGAACGGACATAAAATTTCCGGCTTGGGAAATATAAGCGAGGAATAATTGGTTTATCATTTTTTGGATCAATAATCTTTTCAATTTGCTTATAAATACTATTATTTGCTTCAGTAATAACAGAAGCGAGTTCTGTATTTGTAAATGTTGTTATATTATTGATAATATTTACCATTTCATCTTTAAGTTTTAAATGTCGCGTTTTTATTTGATTCAGTAGATCGTTGTTTATGTTTGTGATCAATGTGTCCGTTTTTTCTATCTCTACAGCCGAAGATTTCCCTAATAAATCACATATTTCGTCAATAATGTAACGAAAGATACAAACGATTGACCACACAAGCTTTCTATTGCCTTCTTGTATAATATTCGATATTTCACAGACTTCTTTACAAATAAATTGTTCAAGCGTTGATTGTAAGCAACCTTCACAATTACCTTCCATCTTAATTATTGCACTAATTAATCCTTGGTTTACACTGACTATAAAATCAAGAAAACACTGATATGATGGTAACAATTTATCTGTGGTTTTTTCTTTGCACATAAGTTTTTGGAAGCAATTGGGTAACTCTGAGCAAAGTGAACTTATACTAGAACAAAGTACCTTATTCTGAAGCGGTGTTTTTATCGTATCACAAGCGGAGTTTACTTTTGTTTCCAAGCATCCTTTTAATGAACCTATCAATTCAACTTGTTTACACATAATAGTAATTACATAGAAAGCAGAAATAAAAGATAAAAAAATCAACATAACTAAATATTTCTCAACATATTTATACTTTTAAATTGTTCTAGAACAATTATAAAACAAACAAACATTTTACAAATTTCTATATTTAGAATATTAGTAGAAATATAATATTTAACAAAATTTTGAAATAAAAACATTTCTAAGCAACTAAGTTTTAATTTTATGCTTGTGCCATTGCATTCATCAGATCTGCTTCACCGAAATCTTGTATAGAAATAACACCAATTCTAAAATATTTTCCACAATTCTTAGATAAATCATTATTGCTACCGTCATAATAATAAATTGGTGTGTTGTTTGATATAGCTGCATAGTATTCCAAGGTTTTCCTCTTAATAGGAGAAAAATTGGATGTTAATATCAAAAGCTTAGTTTTTTTCTCAACAAGAGACTTTAAAGACTCTTTAAAACCTAAATTTACCTTTCCTGTTTTCAATGCTAATGGTAATTTATCAACAAAGGATTCTTCTCTTTTGCTTCTTTTTCTAGACATGGGATAAAAAATATTTTTAAAAAAATTTAAAATTTATTATTTTCTTTAGGAGAATAATTATATTTCAATTATAATATTTTTTATCTATAATACTTTAATCAAACACAATACACTCTTTAAGTTAAACCTCATTATAATTTAATATTATAAATTTTATTATATTTCAGTAATAAAAAACATTAATCGATTGATATAACTATAAAGCCAATTAAATCAATAAAAAGAATATTTAAAATAAATCATCGTTTCGAAGAAATATTACAAGAATTATAGAAATAATTATTTTATATTTTCTATACTAAAACTTTTATTTATCGGAATTTTCTGATTTACTGTGGCCTATATCTTTTGGGTTTTTAAAGTTTTTTATGATTTGTATAAAATTTTTTTTAAAATTTTCATATATTAAAGTTATTTAATAGAAGATAATATACTGATAATGGTAATAAACTGTATATCCATATGCGGGTATAATTATAGAAATTAGAAACATAATAAAGTAATTGATTTTGAAATAATTATTATAATAGTTAATTTTTTATTGAAATATAATACAATGGTTAATTTAGTATTACAAACAATAGAATTATATTTACTATAAAAGTTATAGTTAAAATAATTTGCATACCTTCTTTTTGATTTAATTTGATTGATTATTGTTATTCAATGAAAATTTATTTATAAAAATTTTTTGATAGGTTACAATCAATTATATTTATGATTCATTTTACTACGAATTTATTTTTTTTTGATTTTATTGAGAAAAATACCACTAAAATCATATATAATAATTCCTATTAGGATAATAATACCAGAAATAATATCTATAATATTTAATTCATTTCTTGTGATACAAGCAACTATTATAGTAGCAATAATTCTAATAACTTGGACAACAAATGTTCTTAGAATAGGATCAAAAATAAGATAGTTAAATACAACAATAGGTAAACATTCAAATATTGCAATAGGAACTGAGTAATGAAATAATTCTTTGAATTTTAACTTGGATTTAAGAAATAAGCATTCACCAATAAAAAAAAGAAGGTTAAATATAATATTAACTCTTTCAAATATATTTAAATAATCCCAGAAATAAAAGTCGGATCTTATATATTTATCAAAATAAAGGATACCTATAGCTGTTAAAATATAAGATATAATGGAACAAATATAAATATATAAAGATTTTGATTCATTGGTTCTGAATTTTAGTATTGCTGAAATAATCATTCCAGAGAATATTACAACAATACCAAAATACTTATATATTTTATACCGTCTTTTTAAATAAAATACTGATCCGATTACTATAATTAATATTTTTATCTGTTGAAATATTGTTTGTTCTAAAATATTGAATTCTTTCTGACATAAAAAATATAGAATTTTAGAAAAATGAAATATTATAACAAGAACAACAATCTTAAAATTAAACATTAAGTTTTCTTTCTTAAAAAAATAACTTAGGATTAAATAAAAACTACTTGTGGTAACAGGGATAAGAGTAACAGGTTTTTGTGGCAATGATCTTCTTGTTAGATTATAAAGAATAGAAATTATTATTCCGATTACAGAAATTATAGCAGTATATATTTTAGTTTTGGTTTTGGTTTTATTTTCTTCTGTCATGGAATATGGGTATTTAAAAAGATTAGATGAATTAAAATTCATTTCAAATATATAAATTTTGAAAAAAAGTAAAATGGTAATATTTAAGAATATTCAAAATTTTTATATTTTATTTTCCTACGAAGAAAAACAAAAAAATATTATGTATCGTTATTTCTATTCCTAGGATTAAGATATGTCAGATGATGGTTTAAAAGAAATTCTATTTTTCAAAATAATCTTTTGAATTATAAAGTATCATCATTATATAATATTATGATTCTTATTTCCTTTGAATAAAATTTTATTATCTGAGTGGTTGTGATGTGGTAATTAAATCCCAAGCTTGGCGTGTTCCATTCTCTCATCAAAAAGAAATTTCAAAATAAAATAAGAGGTAGAAAAGAAGAAGAAGATTGTTGAGTGGGCTAGGGTTCGATAATATAACATTAGCTATACCTTGTCCAACACTCTCGCTATTGGATTAAAGTAATGATTAGCTGATGTAGTTGCAATCCTGTATTGATTTGTGACTCGGCCAATACTATGCAACGAAAGAGGCTGGGAATTCCTTAAGAGCTGGAAGGGGGCGGCGACGCGCACCCTACGCAAAATCCTAACATTCTGGAGCATAAGGTAAGATGAGATTAATGCATATCTGTAGCGAACCCAGTTAGTACAAGCTTAGATTCGCTTGAGGAACCGAAGGTCACAGACTATGATAGGCCGCAACCGACCAGGGAACTTTGATAAATAAAAGTTTCATTAATAAAAAAAATGCACCATACACGAAATCCCAACACTTTAGAACATAAGATAAAATGGGATTAATGCGTATCTGTAGCAAAACCAATTAATGCAAGTTTAACTGTGCTTTAGGAACTAAAAATCATAGATCACAATAAACTAGGAAATTTCGATAAATAAAAGTTTCATTAAAAAAAATTTATTTGATAAATTATCTATCATTTATTAAAAAAAATTAGTTAAAGTGAGTATACACATATTCTGATAATAATTACTATCATTAACTAACTATTTATTATTTTCCACGTTTTTATTATTGTATATAATGTTATATTTGGTTAAATAAAATATCTGATATTTAGTAACATTTACATATAATTTACTGTAACCTATTAATTACAGCAATTACACTTCAGAGATTCATTTGTATATAACTAAAAAGATAAATTGTATATTAATTAGTATATTTCAAAGAATTAAACTTATTTATTTAATCAGATTATCACCCATTTTTAGTTGATAAAGTAAAATAGTATCATATATATATAATTCATTTAAAACATTGCAATTTAAAATTAAGCATGTATTTTATTTTCTATAGTTAATACGTATTACGTTAATAAATATTATTTTTTAAAAAATTTCAGTATTGGATATTTTTATATTTCATTTGAAGGAATATATTTATAATTTTTATATTTTTCGTTAATATTTATATATTTTGTTATCTATTTAAATCATCAATAGGGAATATAACTATGAATACTCAAAATATTTTATTTTTGCCAAACGTTAAAATTTGTAATAACATAATATACGATATAAAAACAATAAAAGTAATTAATTGTTTTTGTTTTAACTAGACACAAGATTAATATCATAATACTTTTATGGAAAATATTAAAAAGAAAGTAATAAACCAATAAATAAACGTTGTTATAATCATACTTATATTAATAAGAGAGTAAATATAAAAAAAAATATACAGAAGTATTTATAGATATTTCATATAAATCATTAAAGTAATATATATAATATTAATTGAATATTATTGTTTTTATATGGAAAATGAATATTTCTATTACATTTACGTTTATATCCAATCGTTTTTCTATAAAAAGATTATATCAATTATCGTTATTACAATAATTATTATATAAAAAAAATTTTAAATAATAGTTATGTTTAAAATATTGAGCGCTGTAGTAATTGGATCCATAGGTATTTGTTATTTGTATTATAAATCATATACGTTTTTAAAGATAAATTATAAAACAATACACAATGAACAATTGAATTTCTTGGATAATGATACTGGAGTTTGTTATATGAATGCCACAATGCAAATATTATATTGTGGTCATGGTAGTAGATATTTCTCAAATAAAGATTGGCCAGAAGATACAGTAGAAAATAAGTTGAAAAAAACTTTTTTGAAAATGAATACAGATCTTAGTATAAATCTTTATGATAATTATATGGAGATTTATTCATGTATTGGGAAAAACAAAGAAGATTTAGATAGAGGTGGTTCTACATTAGTGTTTTTTATACATATATTTGCTAAAATATTAGAAAATGCAGAAAAAAATGGTAATATGAAAGAATTTGAAGAATATTTTACTTCTTTGATTGATAATTTAATATTATATTTTTCTTATAAAAAATTATGTTACTTGGAAAATAAATCCACTGATGAATGTGAAACGTATAACCATCTAAAAGAAAAGTTTGATGGAAAAAATTTAGATGTTTATTCAACGATTGTTAATTGTGTAAAAGATTTTAAAATATTTCCTAGAATAATTCCTATTTTAATTGATGATTTTGCGGTAAAAGAAAGAGGTGGTAAATTTAAAGTTCCTGAGGTTGAAGTTTTTGTGGAAGATAAAAAATATGTGTTAAGGAGTCTCTTGATTAGAGCAGAAATTCAAAGTGGTAGTCATGCATATGTAATTGTAAATCAAGGAGGTTCTTGGGTAGTCTTAAATGATTTGGTTTTTTACAGGATTAAAGAATGTGATCTAAAAAAACATAAATATATTCATCTTATGATGTATGAGCTTGAATAAAAGTTATTTAATGTTTTTATTTCATAAAATAAATTTTATAAATTTCTTATTTTTGCCCTCTATATGCTTCCGAAGAAAATTTCAAAGGTAAAAAATATAAATATTATTAAAAATTTTTATAATAAAGAAAACAATACACCAGCTAAAATATATGCAGATTACCAAGCAACTACACCTATTGATCCACGTGTATTAGATACCATGATGATTTATCAAACTAAAGTATTTGGAAATGCTGGATCTAGAAACCATTCTTTTGGATGGGAGGCAGAAAATGGTGTTGAAAAAGCAAGAGCACAAGTTGCCTCTGTTATAAATGCGGATCCTAAAGATATAATTTTTACAAGCGGTGC
Source organism: Lophius piscatorius (assembly GCA_009660295.1). NCBI lineage: Eukaryota > Metazoa > Chordata > Actinopteri > Lophiiformes > Lophiidae > Lophius > Lophius piscatorius. The sequence goes on from VRLP01005879.1 coordinate 9,559, forward strand.
AACTGAGTCTACTAATATTGCGATTAAAGGATTGGTAAATTTTAAAAAGAAAGACATGGATAAACTGCATATAATTACATCGCAGATAGAGCATAAATGTGTTCTTGATACATGTAGAGCTTTAGAATTAGAAGGGGTTGAAGTTACATATTTACCAGTGAATGAAAATGGTTTAGTATCTGTAGATGATATAAGAAAAAATATAAAAGAAAATACAATTTTGGTTTCTATTATGGCTATCAATAATGAAATAGGAATAATTCAACCTTTAGAAGACATAGGAAATCTCTGTAGAGAAAAAAATGTTACATTTTTTACAGATGCGGCACAATCTTATGGGAAAATTCCAATGGATGTAGAAAAACAAAAAATAGATATGATGGGGATAAGTGGGCATAAGATTTATGGTCCTAAAGGAATAGGTGCACTTTATATTCGCAGAAGACCTAGAGTTAGAATATCACCAATAATAAGTGGTGGTGGTCAAGAGAGAGGTCTAAGAAGTGGTACTGTAGGAACGCATTTAGTTGCAGGTTTAGGTAAAGCAGCAGAAATATGCAAAGAAGAAATGGAAAGAGATACAAAAAGAATTACAGAATTATCAAAGCTTTTATATACAAAAATAAGCAGTAAAATCAAAGATACAATTAAAAACGGTATTAAGGATTTCAATATGAAGAAATGGTTTTCTGGATGTTTGAATTTATCGTTCCCATATGTAGAAGGAGAAGGTTTGCTTATGAGAATTAAAGATATTGCACTTAGTAGTGGAAGTGCTTGTACTTCTGCATCCCTAGAACCATCATATGTGCTTAGAGCATTGGGAACAGATGATGAGTTAGCACATAGTTCAATAAGATTTGGAATTGGAAGATTTACAACAAAAGATGAAATCAAAGAAATAGCAAATAAAACAGTTAAAGCAGTAAATGAGTTAAGAGAGCTTTCACCTCTTTATGAAATGAAAAATGAAGGAATAGATCTTAAAAGTATTCAATGGACGAATTAAATTGCTGTTTAAAACTATTATAATTTCCATACATATTTTTTAAATAATCTTTTAAAAAAATTATTTTATTTTTTCAAAAATATTTTTACCCTAAAATGCTAAAACAAAAAATGTTCGAACACTACAAGAAGAAGGCCATTCTTTTTGATGAATCACGTGTACCAAGAACCAAGAATGTTTTTTATCAATCTTTATTTTCTTTATACAAGAAAGTATGTGAGAATACAGAAAATGAAATAGTTCAAAAAATCACAAAAAGATTAACCATGAGTAGAACAGAAAGACACCCATTAAAGCTTTCTAATATAATAGAACAAGCAAATGGTAAAAAAATAGTAGTATTTGTTGGAAAAGTATTAGATGATGATAAAATTCTTGAAATCCCTAAAATTACCATAATTGCTTTAAAAATATCAAAACAAGCAAAAGAGAAACTAACACTTAATGGCGGAGAATTTTATACCTTAGATAAGCTATTTTATATCTCTAAAGATTTAAAAGACGTAGCATTGGTCAAAGGAGATAAGAATAATAGAAAATGCACAAGATACTTCGGTGCATCAGGTGATAAGGGATCTGAAACATATCCAAGAACAAGAAAGGGTGCAAGAAGAGGAGAGAGAAGAATTAAAAATAAAAAGAAATAAACATTTTTATTCTCTTTAAAAATTTATAACTAATTATTTTTATATTGATTAAACTTCTTTAAATCCTTTAATTTGATTTAATATTTCTTTTTGTGTTTTAATCATATTTTTCATATTTTCAGTCATGAAATCTTCTATCTTTATACATTTACTAATTTCTTTTATAAAAAATAATGAAAGAAAAGGTCCATAGTATATAACATTTACGAAAATATTTTCTAGAATAATTTTGGATAACAAATTTCTTTTATCTGCCTCTTTTATAATTTCTATTTTAATTTTAATATTTTCATGTACTGTTGTTTCTTCTACAAGAATTAAAAATTTTATATCCGTTTCTTTTAATTCGTTGATTTTTAGTGTATCATATATCTCCATGGCTATTTTCATATCGAAATTAAGAAAATATTCATAGAACAATAACAATGTTTCATTTCTCTTAATCTCAAGGTTTTTAAACATACTGTAGAATGAAATTATTTTATCTTCTTGTGTTTTATACGTTCTTATTACGTATAAATAAAGATAAAAAAATTCATCTATTGGTTCTATTAGTTTAAAACAGAATTCTAATATTTTAAATACATCATTTGATCTTATCTTTGTTAAATCCAACACATTATTATAACAAATAGAATATATCCATTCCTCTTCACCCTCACATTCTATTCTTTCTAATATTTTTAAAAGAAGAGGTATTCTTTCTTCTATACCAATTCCATCTAAATGTAAAAATGAAATAAGAATCTTTATAAGATTAAGGTTCTTACTTCCAAATCTCTGTATTCCTATGCTGATACCTTCTAAAAGTAATTTTGTTCGATTAAACTTTAAATTTTTATAATATATTTTTTTCAAAAGATCTAAAAATCTATTTTCGTCTGAATTATTTAAAATATTTAAAAGAAGTGTATTTTTCTCTGTCTCTAAATAAAATTCAAATAAATCCTCTTCAGTGATATTATCTTCCACTATATTTTTTTCTTTATCTGCAATCACTGGTAGTATATTATTTTTAAGATTTTCATATTCTTCTATTATAAAATTAGTACAAGATTTATCTTCGATTTTATTTTCACATTGGCTTATATCTTCATCATCATTTTCATAAATATCATTTTTTATATTTTCATATCTTTCCATCAATTCTTCTTCATACAAAATCTCTGCTTCATCATAATTTTCTATTTTTAAATAAACATGAAATAAAATAGACCTCTTGATTTTTATCTTTTTACTTAATTCTATGATTTTATTGTATTTTTTTGTTAGCAGATATGAAGATATAAGATTATCAACATTCAAATGGCTTAGAAGTGTTATATCTATTGGGATAGAATTATTTTCTGATTGTATTACTGATGTAAGCATAGATTCTATATTTTTTACCTCTTCTTTGTTCAATACATTCTTCATTTTTAGAAATTCGATTAGAATATTTTTATAATGATTTAAATTATTAATTTTTATACATTGTATGCCTATAAAAAATAAATCAGATAAATTGTTTCGTTTCAATATAATTTTATCTCGATAATTTTTTATATGTTCTTGGTATTGATCATTATCTAATACAAGTAAACCCAAATATATATTGTTTTCTTTAAAAATATCAAGAATATTATTTTTGTTATTTTCATTATAATAGCTAAATATGAAATCTATTATTTGTTTTGTATGTTCTTCGGTTACTGAATAATATATTGCATTCAAAGCATATTTTATATCATTTAATTCTTTACTTTTTAATAAAAGATAATTTATTACTTCTATAGGATTTAGTTTTATAAGATTTTTATAAGTATTAAAAATCTCAATATTGTTCTTAGCAATACATGACCTATTAAATAAATAAATAACATATTTTAAATCTGAAGTACTAAGTATATTTTCTTCAATAACAGATTCTGTTAATTTGATGATATTATCAGAATAAATATCCTGTTGTTCTTCTTCCAATAAAATATTATATATTTGTATTTTATCAAAGTTACATATGTTTTCCAATTCTTTTTTCAACTCTTCTAACTCATTTGAATATGTTCGGCCAGATATTTTTTTCTTGTTTATAGTCTCTACAATAAGTTTCCATCTTAACATAAAGCATAAAGTAGGATAATTATTTGTTTATACGCATAAAATTCATTTTTAAACAAAGGATAACCTTTAATGCTTCAATATTATTTTGCATCCAATCCCCTAATGGCACAGAAGGCTCATTTGCATATTGAGAGAAAGAAGTTAAAGAGTTTAAACATTGAAATTATACAAAAGATAATATTTTGGCTTTATGAAAACAAAAAGAAACCTTCGTTTTTAGGATGTTTTAATAAGGAAAACTTTAAATCTCTGAATATTTTATTTTCGGAATTCTCAACACAACCAAACATTGTTAATTCGTTTAAAAATAGAATATCTGGTACATTACAAGAGCACATTTCATTAGATGAGTTACACAGTTATATTTTTAAAAAGATAGACAGAGAAACTATAATACCTAATCTTAAATACATAACAGAAAACGATATTCAACCTTTTTTAGTTCTTAAACCAGAATCCATTTACCAAGAATATTATCTTTTTGTTGAAAGTAATGCATCTCTAGCAGAGGATAAAAAAGAATCGAATAAAGAACAATCTTTAGAAAATAAAAACCCGTATAATTATTACAGTACAACAGATCTTTTAAAATTTGATAAATTCCATCATATAACTGAACATTTTCTAGTATCTATAGACTGTGAGATGGTAATAACAACAAAAGGTAAAGAGCTTGGTAGATTATCAATATTAGATAACAATGGAAATACTATTTATGATAAATACATTCAACCTGAACATCCTGTAATAGATTTTTGTACAAAATATAGTGGGCTTGATGCCAATTCCTTTAAAAATGCTATTTCTTTTAAAGAAATGAAAAAAGAAATAAAAAATATAATTGGTAAAAATACAACTATATTAGGCCACTCATTATATAATGATCTAACTATATTAAAAATATACCATCATAAGATTATAGATACTTCAAGATTATTCAGGACTAAAGATAATTATAAAATATCTTTGAAAAATCTAGCAAAGAAATATCTTAAACAAGAAATACAAAACGATGTGCATTGTTCAGTAGAAGATGCTAGAATGTGTTTACTTTTACTTGCTATCAAAATAAAAGAATATTGGATGTATAAAAATACAGAAAAGAAGTTAATAGGAAGTGTAATGTGTAATTTACGTATTAAATATAATGAATTAAAAACTAAAATCAATGAAAGAGCTATTAATACATGTTTTATAGGAAAAAACGAATCAATTGATTTAAATTTGAATGAAATACAGGAAGATTCAATTTTTATATTTTTTTATAATGAAAAAAATAAAATAGGTTATCATCTTTGGACAAAAAGTTTAATCGATGAATAAAATATTTTGTTCTTTTTAAATTTGTATTTTTAATATAAACAACAAGAAATGAAATTATACAAAATTTATTATATTATAGTAATAAAAAAATAATATTTAATACAGTTCAGTATGAGAGTGGTTATAATTATTTATTGTTTTTTTAAAACGTATCTTTTATAATTAAATATTTTTAATAAATGATAATTAAAGTTTCATTTAAGAAAATACATAGCATATAAAAATTTTAATTATAAGTGTTATAGTATGTTCTTTAAGTAATAATATATAATATATAATATTCCTTTGAAAATAAATAATTGTTTATTAGATAAAGATAATATTCTTTATTATTTATTATTTTCATTCTTAGCTCAAGAGGATTTCATTTCATAATATTTCTTCTTTTAAAATCATAAAGTTCTATTACTTTCTTAATCATAATAAATTAATTAATCTAATTATTTTAATACAAATAATTTCATCATAAAATGAAATATTTATAACTTTTATTTTTTAAGAATTTTTAATTATTTAAAATATCTATAATTTCATCATAAACTGATAGCATATTTGTATCATTTCTTAATAACTCTTTTATTTGCAGATCTTTCAAAAATGGAGGTATTTCTGATTTCAAAGCCCTTTTTACTTGTTTTATATCCAATATTCTTCTTAAACATTGTAAAGCTGGTGTTAAAATTCTTTTTGATGATTTTTTAATAGCATTGGTAATCATAGAGTTTATAACATCACAAATTAACATAAATTTTTCAAATCTTGCTGTGAGTGATTCTAAACCATCTCTTGTTTGTAATATTTTTAGAAAAATATATCCAGATATTGCTTTGGATATCTCAGAACCACTGTCCATGGTTTTAAGAGTAAGTGGAACTATATCTGTATCTTTTAAATAGTTTATGATATCTACATCTCCATCTTTAACCAAAGTTCCTATTACACCCAATGCTGCCAACCGCAAAGATTCTAATTCTCTAGTAAATTTTCTAGAATTTAAAAAAGGGAGGATAAAAATAGGAAAGTCTGTAAAAATGAATTCTCGTCTCACTAATCTATCTTCTACTAATGTTTGTAATACGTTAAGTACCATTACAGCCTTATTGTATTCTTCCTCTGGGATTTCTTTATAATCAAAAACAAGATACGATTTTACTACTTCATCTAAAAGAACTAAAGGCATTGTTCCGTAACACCAAATATCCTGCGCTCTTTCAGGATCTGTTAACAGGAGTTTGGAAATTTCTTCTAGGTATTGAAATCTTTCACGGTTTATAATGAAATTTTCACAAAGCTGTTCAAAGTTGTTCATGGGTTTTAAATATTTTTTGTGTGCTTATTCAACAAAAATTCTTCCAAACAAAACAAAATTTAAAAACTTTAAAACAAATTACGTATTGAAGAATAAAAATAATTTATAAAATAGTATTGAAATCTAACGGCGAAAGTAGAAAATATAAAATTTAATTATATTTTTCAAGTGTTTTGGATAATTCTTCATTAAGAGGTGGAAATAATGGTATTATCTCATTGATGGTTATCTTTTTAATAATCTCCATTTTCTCGGGATACGCAAAAGTATCAGTTCCTGTCATTTTTTTAATATCTGCGGCTGTTGCTGGTATAAATGGTTCTAAAATATTTCCTAAAAGTACAATTACACTGTACATAAGTTTAAATACTTCTATTCTTCTTTCTTTATTATTATCCTGTATTGATTGTTGAAGTTTTTGATTAGCAGCATGACATATTGTTATAACTGTTGTTAAGCTACATTTTATTTTTATTTCTTCAAGTTCGTCTAAATGTTGTTGATATAGACTGTTAATTTTATCTATGAACTCAACATCCTTTTCATTGACATTTTCATATTCTAAATATCCTTTGTTTTGGTCATCGTTTAATAATTGTTTGTTGAGGAATTTAAGAACTCTGTTTACGAGATTTGCAAGGGTTTTTTGAAGATCTGCACTGTATACAGCTTTGAAATCATCAATTGCAAAGTTTGTATCTTTTCCTTCTGGTCTAATTTTTAAAAGATAATATCTCCACATTGATGCGTTACCTAGGGTATTGTCTATTAAATCAGATCCAAATACACCTATTTTTTTACTTTTAGAAAATTTCATATTTTTAAATTGTAGATGTTCTGTGCATGAAATAACATCAACAATTTTATAATCTTTTCCTGTTGCTAAAAGAACAGACGGGAAAATTATACTATGAAATGCCACATTGTCTTTTCCCATGAATTGATAAAGTGTAGAATCTTTCATCCAAGTATCAAATTCATCTTTTACCAAATTTTTTATAAATGTAAAATATCCAATAGGAGCATCAAACCACACGTAAAATACTTTGTCTTCAAAACCTTCTATAGGTACTGGAACTCCCCATTTGTATTTTAAATCTCTTGTCATTGCTCTAGAGTGTAATTCTAAACCTAGCCAATCTTTAGTGATTTCTATAGCATTTTTCGACCATTTCATTTTCTTGTTTTCTAAAATATTTTTTAGTTGATCTTTAAATCCTTCAAGTTTTAAATAAAGATGAACAGTATTTTTTATTGAAGGTTCAGAAGAACATATTGTACATTTGGGTTCGAGTATATCTGTAACCTTATGCACTGTTCCACAGTAATCACATTGATCCCCAGTACTTTCTTTTTCACATTTACTACAAATTCCGTTTACGAATCTGTCTGCTAAGAAAAAATTACAATTTTCACAAAAAAATTGCTGTGATTCTTTTTTCTCGAAATGACCATTATTATAAACTTCATAAAATATTTTTTGTACCATTTCTATGTGCTCTTTACAACTAGTTCTTCCAAATTCATCAAATTCTATATCAAACCAATCGTATATTTCTTTATGTAATTTAGAATTCCTATCACAAAGATCACGAGGATGCATTTTCTGTTCCATAGCACTTACTTCTATTGCTGTTCCATATTCATCTGTTCCACATATATGTATTGTGTTATATCCTTTCTTCTTACAATATCTTGCAAAAACATCTGAACTAAGAACACAACCTATGATATTTCCAAGGTGTGGCAAATTATTTGAGTATGGTAATGCACTAGTAATAATACGTTTTTCAGATTCCATTAATGGGCAAGAAATCTTTCAAAATTTTTTTAACCTTTCATCTGTGACAGAATCCAAAAAAAAATATTAAATATATCAGAAATTTTAAAGTTTGTTATAATCGTATAAATGTTTGTATTTTATTAATATTATTTTTTAACTCTAAAGGAATATTGCATATTGACAATATTTGTAAATAATAAAAATTATATTTTTAAAAAAAATTTTATACATTACAATTTATTCCAATGGTTTTAAATTCACCATTTTTTCTTGCTTTTCAAACATTTCTTTTAAACCTCTTCCATAATTTTGTGTATCTCTATACATAAAGTATAAATAGAAGAGATCTAAAACACCATATAATATTTCTTCCGGATATATTGATTGCATGTATATATCATCACTTAAAGTTGAGAGCCTTTTATGAATTAGCAAAAAAAGCGCAAGAGCAAAAACAACTTGAGAATAAACAAATTGAAATCTTCGTATTGTTAAATTCTCCAAATTTTCACAGGATCTAAAAAAAGATTCTATTATAATCATTACAAAAATAGGTACAAGCCATTCTAAACGATTTGGTAATGATATATATATAAATATTATATAATTTATGACATTGAAAGCATTTCTAATTGAATTATATCTATATCTTGCATCAAAAACCGATGAAATATCTTCTGAGGTACCCAAATTTTTACTTCTGAACCATAAAATATTTTGAAAAAAATCGGAATCCAAACAGAAAAAAAGAAGAAGCTTAGATAATTGTATAGGTATATCTATCCAAACAAATAAAAGACTATCAACAAATTTGTATACTAAAGTTATTATAATAATAATTTCTATAATAGCACAAAACTCAATAAACTCATTATTCGAATCAATAATAGATCTCCACACAGCATACATAGTTGATACTTCACATATACAGATTTCATAAATTCTAAACAAAATCAGTTGAAGTTCTTCTGGTGATATTGTTTTGTTTTTTAGAAGAGCGTGTGCTTGTATAATCTGTGTAAACATAGACAACATCGTAATGACTGTAAAATAGATACCAAATTTGAGAATATTCATATTTTTGTATTGTTTTCGCTAAAAACTTTTAATAAAATTATATGATTGACACCTATATCTCTATAAATATCAGATATCAATAAACCTATTTTTCTTCTTTAAAATAATTTAATATTTTACAGAAATTTAACGATATATTTTTTTATTACAAAGATAAACATAGATAGAGAGTATTATATTTTTAAATTTTATATAAATGATAATATTTTTAATGAAATTATAAATGCGAATATATTTTATTAATGAATATGAAAATATCAATGAATTATTATAATCTAATTTTAGAGAAATTACAATCAAATAAATATAATTAACATATATTCAATTAATTTTATTATATTTATATTATTCTTTATAATTTTAAATCTATTATATTCAAAAGTTACTTGAAAAAAATATATCATAAAATATAATTTTAATAGACAATCAAATATACTATCTAATAAAACCATTAATTAACTTCATATAATATTAATATTAATATTATAGCATATGAATGATATTAACTTAATTAAAGAAATATAAAATTTTTATTTAAAAAGAAGTGATAAATTATGTTATTATAAAATAGGATATATGATTTATTAAAGCAAGAATGTTGATATTTAGATATTTTTAATATTAAAATTTTTCTATAAAATATTAAAACTTATTTTATTTGAATAAATTATATATTGATTAACCTGTACTAAAAATTATATTTGTATATATTTCTCATTTGTTATTTATATGAAATATAATATAATAGAAAGAGATAAACAAAAATAAATGATCGGTTAATTATAAAATTTTTGGTGTATGCATGAAAATATACAAATATGAAATATTTCTTTTTATATATTATTTTTTTTAAAACTTTTAAAATTCTGAAAATTAAAATAATGAAAAATATTATTTAAAGATTATTTATAATTGAAATATATATTTGTTATCTGAGAGTATATATATTTTATATATCTTTAATTTATATTATATTCTTTTTATAGAAACAATTAACGTTTAAATATATCCAATGAAAAAGATTTTAGCAACTGACCCTATGAAGTTTGATCAAATTAATCTTTTTATTCTCACATTTCTAATATATTCTTCTGTATATCCTATTTTAAGTTACACATCCAAAATTTATAAAGAATTATTTCATGTTGAAGCGAAATCTTATGCTTATACTATACTTTTATCTTTGATACAAATACCATCTTCTTTCTTTGTTTCTAGAATAGCAGATAAATTTAGAAATCATAGATTTATTATTTCAATTCTACTATCTTTTTTTGTTTTTCCATTTTTGATTGAAAATTTATTACAAATCAAATTTCCTACAACTGGAATGACATGGAGAATAATAATATCCAGTTCTTTATCATTTATTGGATTTGGTGGGTTGAATCCTATTCTTGATTGTTTAGTATTGAATAGACTATCTAATATTGGTAAATTAACTAATTATGGATGTATTAGAGTAGCAGGAGGATTAGGAAAATTTACAACAAATATGATAATGTCTTTACCAGTTATTGGTAATAATAAAGCAGGTGGTATATATTTGTCTATGGCTTTTTGTTTAATTTCAATAATATATTTATTTTTAGTTCACCACAATATGAAATACTTAACGAAAAAACAGTAGAATTGGAAGGTTATGTAATTAATGACATGAAAAAAAATAGTTTGAAGGTAAATATTCAAAATTTATTCACTATATCTTTTATTTTCCTTTGTATCATTTCTTTTCTAATTGGTATTCAAAGAATGGTATTTGGTCATTATCTATCTGTTTATTTATTGAAGAATAATATTAAAAATACTAAGATTAGCAAGTATTTTGCTTATCACTGTTTATTAGAAATCATTGTTTCCTTTCTTAACTCATATCTTGATAGATTTTTCGGATTATATTTATGTCTGTATGGAGCAGCAATATTTTCTCTTGTTCGTACGTATGTTTATGCATTTTTTTCTATAAAAAATTCATCTTTTACAGTATTTATCATTTTATTAGCTGAAACTGCAAAAGGAATATATACTGCAATAGTAGGATATTCAATCAATAGAATTGTTTATCATCTAGCTGTTGAAAGAAATAAAACACTTGGACAAGGAATAATATATATATTTTATGGTGTTTTAACAGAACTAACAGCTGGTATATTAGGAATGATTATTTTAACTAATTCCAAAGAAGGTGGAGATTTACAAAAGTATTTTAAAATAACAGCGTATATTGGATCACCACTCATATTGTTACCGTTAATATTGTGGAAAATAAATAAAAATTAAAAATTACTTTTAAAGAAATAAGAAAAAAATAATTTTTATTTTAACTGTAAAAAAAGATTGTAATTTATAAAAGTATATTTTAAAAAATATACATTCAAATATAAAAAGAAGAAATACACAAATAAAATGTTTTTTTAAAAAGTATAAATTTATTTAAATAAAAGACTAGTCAGAACATCACAGTACAGCAAATGCACTTGCTCCTGCAATATCATCAATAATTCACAGGTCTATATTACAGTGATCATAATTCTTCATCCTAGCCGGAAATGGTACAGTTCATCTGAACATGACTGCGAACTAACTATACAAATGATTCTGAAAAGTACAGACGTCGCTAGGGTAAAATAAAAAAAGAATATTTATACAGAAAAAAATAAATAAATATGGGCTGGAAATAAAATATTGATAAATATTTTTATAAAATCTAATTTAATTTACTTATTAAATATACAATTTTCTTAAATTCAGAATATATCACATTATCTTAAATTAAAAATATATCACATTCTATGGTATGTGTATCATTTGATTATAATTTAAATCTTATTTAATAAAATTTAAAAATTTATAATTATATGTTTTAAGAAAATTAAAAAAAAATATAGAAAAGAATTTTGATATATTTAAGACAGCCAACATTCTATTAACAACAAATAAACATATTATAATATTTTAATTGAATAATTATTTTTATTAAATTTCTATTGTTATTCTTTTTTTTAAATGTTAATTGTATATTTTTTGTTTTTATCCATGGTTAAAAATTTCATTGGTTTACACATTGTGAATTTTCTGATATACCTTAGTTTATATCCTATATTTGGTATGATATCTGCAATAGTTACAGAATTATTTAATGTTGATAAGAAAACCTATAGTATTATAATCATGGTTTCTTTAGTTCAATTACCATCTTCATTTTTGCTAGCAAGATTAGCAGATAAAACAAAATATCATCGTTCTATTATCATATTTTCATTACTTACGTATGTGATTTCTATATCAGCTGAGGCTTTTTTACAAAAAATATGGCCTTCAAGAAATATAACAATTAGAGTAATGGTTGCAATGGTAGCATCATATTTTGGTTTGGGTGGAATACTTCCGATAACGGATGCTCTTACTTTAAACAGACTAACATGTCTTGATGCAGTAAATAGATATGGAGAGTTTAAGTTGGTATGTGGGTTTGGGAAATTAACAGGATATGGTATTCTAGCACTCCCGTATATTTCTGGAACTAGAATGAGTAATATATATTTATCAATTATATCTTCTATTGCTTTGTTATTAGCTATGATATTTTATGCTCCTGAATATAAAGATATCAAAGAAAATGAAGAACAACATAATCAAAGTCTTAAGATTGCATTACTTAGTCTTATAAACTATAAATTTCTAATTTTACTAATTATAATATTTATTACTGGTATTCAAAGAATAGCGACTGGTCATTATACACCAATTCTTCTTAAAAAATTAAATATAAGCACAGAACTAATAAACAGATATTACATGGTTCAAATAATCTGTGAAGTATTAACACTTTGTATAAATTCTATTTTAGAAAAATACATTGGAATAAATTATATACTTATAATTTCATCATTAATATCTCTACTTCGTTCTTTAATTTATGGATTTTTCAGCTTTAAAGATTCAAAATCCTATAAAACGCACTTTTATCTTTTTCTTGCAGAAGGTAGTAAAGGTATTTTTACTGCAGCTGGATCATTTGTTGGAAGTAAATTAGTTTATGATTGTTCTAATAAAGATAATTGTACACTTGCACAGGGAATAATTTATATCTTTCATTTCGTTCTAACAGAAATATTTTCTGCAGTAAGTGGTATGTTGTTGTTAAGTAGTAAGGATTCAATAGATGATTTAAGAAAGTATTTTCAAATATTGTTTTATATAGGGTTGCCATTGTTTGTATTATTACCACTTTTTTATATAATAAATAATAATAATCAGAGACACATAAAAAATAATGAAAATAAAACTTAAATTAAAAATATTTCTAGCATTTATAGCATTTCTATATGTTAAACTTAAATAAAAAATATTATTATAACATATGAACTCATTGTTAATATTATTTTACTCTACATATTGTAATTGATAATAAGGAAAGTGAATAATACAATTATTCGTGCAATTTACTATGATATTTATAACTGTTATTATATTCTAACTTTCATAATATTAAAAAAAAATATTTATAATTATTATATTAAGTGTATCTTCTTTAATTTCTATAAAATGATATTATTTAATATTTTTTAGATATCAATTGTTAAGATGGTTTGAATAAATTATTATTATATGTTAATTATTGAAGTAATATAATTTTTAAAAAAATAAATATATTGTATTGAAAGTTTCTATCTTTTATTTATCCTAAGAATATTTCATTTATATTAAGAATAATTATTTATATTTTATATACTATAAACAACACATAAAACAGTTACGGCCATATCTACTGAAAAACACCGGATCCCGTCCGATCTCCGAAGTTAAGCCAGTAAGAGCCATGTGAGTATTAAGGTGGGCGACTACTTGAGAAAGCATGGTGCTGTAGTTTTTTAAATAATTTTTATAATATATATATAATTAAATATACAATACAAAATATACGATATAAAATACATATACAATACAATAACGATTATAAAATAAAATACATATACAATATACATTTATTAAATATACTCTTTACTTAAAATATCTTAATGTATTGCATTATGGTTATGTTTTATTATTGGTTCTTCACATGAAGAAAAGGTTGATTCTGAACTACAATGATCTTCACGACTTATAAGATTTTGCATATTATCATAACCACCACTTCCACTATCTTCAAATATAGGTAATCCGTATATAAATAAATTTAGAAATATAAATAATAAATACATAGAAAATTATAAAGATTTACAACATATAAAAAATATAAAACAAAAAATGTTTTATAATATGTTACATATGCTACATGTGATATTAATGATATTATTGATATGGGTGATATGAGTGATATGAATGATAGGATATATGATAATATATATTATGAGTGATAGAAGTATATGATATAAAGTATAAAAGTGATAATGAAAGATATGATATAACTAATAACTAACTAATAATTAATATATAATATATAATAAACGATATATAACCAACTAATATATAATAACTAATAAATATATAATAAATAATTCTATATCATTTTTATATTTAACCCATATACCTATGTCTAATAATACACATTATTGTGAAGTAATAAAAAATATAAAAAAAGATTATAATAATAATTCTTTAAAGAAAATAAAAGAATATAATTTTGATAAATGTTTATTAAAAAATAAAGAACATATATTTTCATATTATAATTTTATAATAAATAATTATTCTATAGAAATAAATAATAATGATTATGTGAGTGATAAGAGTAATGAATGTGATTATAATGATTATAATGATAAGAGTAGTAATGAATATAATGAAGGTAATAATTATGATAACATCAATAACAACATCAATAATAACAGTAATAACTATATCTGTAATACAAATATTTTTAAAAGTATTAAAGATTGTAATACAAAGAAAAAACTTAATACACTAAAAACAATTATTATTAATATTACAGATAATAATCTTTTAAATGAAATATTTTTATATTGTATTTCATTATTAAGAAATGGTTCATTCCATCATAAAATATTTCTTACTAACCTACTTACTATTTATAATACAAATAGTTGTAATGGTGATAATGGTTGTAATTGTGATGGTGATGGTGATGGTAAAAGTTGCAATGAATATGATAATTGTAATACTAACAACAATCATGTTACTAATATTACTACCACTAACAACAATAAAACTAACAACAACAATACTAATCATACTATTACTTTATCGTTATATACAGATAACGCTAATAAAAGATTAAATGATTATAATACACTTAAAACATTATTAGAAGATGAAAATGAAGAAATAAGATATAATACTATAAATCTATTATATGTATTCTATAATAAAAAATATTATAATTTTATAATAAAAATACTTATATACTCTCTTAATGATACACAGAAAATACAAAATAAAATAATAAGAATATTATATCGTATAATAGATAAAATAGAAAATGAAGAATTTAAAATACTTCTAAGAAGTATTAAAGATGAGAATATAAAATATAAAATATATAAATTATTAACACATATAAAATATAATAAGAGACAGAAGATAATAGTGTTGAATGAATTACATAAATATATAAAAGAGAAGAATGTAGATATCTTTGAGTTTATTAAAGAATATAGTGAGTATAATAATAATGGATATGAGTATAGTGGTAATGTATGTAAAGAAGATAGTGGTAATAAGGGTGATAGTAGAGATAATGGTAATGATATAAATAATACATACAATTATGATAATAATAAACAGAAGAGTAAGATAATAGAAAATATTAATCTTAGTGAGAATGTTAAAAGAATAAAACTTAATGAAGAATGTAATAATGATTGTGAGTATGGTAATAATAATGATAGTGATAATGATTGTAAATATAATAATACTGATAAGTATGATGATAAAAATGATGATATTACTAACAATCATATAACTAACCACACTACTAACAATCATATAACTAACAATATAACTAATCAAAGTAAGAATAAAATATACGTATACGAGAATAAGAATGATAATAGAATATTTAATATAATGTATAAAATAATAATGAATAATAAAAATAATATATATAATAAAAATAATCATAATATATCTTCTATAGAGAATAAATATATAAGATCTATAATAGAATATATAGATAATAAAGAATGTAATAAAAAATATAATAAAGAATATATTAATTATTTAGAGATAGGAAAAGAGAATAAAGATAATTATAAAGAATATATCTTAGATTATTTGTATTCGTATATTAAATATAATAAATATGATAATAAGTATAACAACCATCATACCACCACTACCAATAACCATATCATTACCAATCATACCACTACTAATCATAATAGTATAAATAAATATTATAAAGGATTATTTAAATTCTTAGAATATCCTAAGACTGAAATAGAATATTTCTATAAATCTATAATAGATAATATAGATAAAGATATAAGAATATTAAATATATATTATAGATTAAATAATCATATTAACAATATAGAAGATATAATAAATATAATAGAAAGTAAATATTATAATAAAATTAAAAGAATAAAATATAATATAGATGTTACCATTAAGATTCGTAGAGATAGTAGTAAAGATATGAGTAGTAGAGATATGAGTAATAATAGTAATATAAATAATAGTAATACTAATAACATAGTGTTTGTAGAAATAAAGAATAAATATTATAAGGATTATAGAAATATTTATTATAGAATATTTTATGGTGGTAGAATATATATATTGGAGATTAAGAATATTTGTAATATATATTTTAATTTATTAGAAGAATGTATAGGAATAGAAATTATTTATAAAGATAAAGATAAAGAGATAATTATAAGAAGAAGATATAATTATTTTATTTATTAAATTATTCTTATTATATTATTGTTGTTAATATGTAGATTATATGTTGTTATTCTAATGTATTAGATATTATTATTGTTGTGATTATTATCATAGTGATATGTATATAACAGTAAATTAACATGTATTTCATTATTATCAATATAACAGTAAATTAACCTGTATATTAATTATATTATCAATATAACATATACTAACACGTACTAACTATATTATAACATTCTCTTCTATCTCTATTATAATTATTTATTTTTAAAAATCTTTGAATCCATAATAAAACATCGGTGCCAAAATAAGTGTCGGATCACATACGATCTTCACTGCCATATGCTCTATATTAATCTTACCCCACGTTACTGCCTCTTCTATCTCCGCGCCTGCATCCGATCCATTTTTTTCTGCTGACGTATTAACTATTACACTATTATTTAATCCTTCTTTAAAAAGATTCGCATTTAATAGATGGTGTTTTAAAATACCTACTGATAATACTATTCCTGATGTTGTTTTTCTTTTCATTGTATTTATATTTATATTTTTTATATCTTCTACTGCATCTATTATTAGATTGTCTATTTTCATTAAAATTTTACCAAGCGTGTTTTCTGTAAGTGCAGGACAGTAGGTTTCTATATCGTTTATATAACATGTGTGTAATATTGAATTCGGGGTTTTAAGGGATTTGGATATTTTTTTTAATAATTGAGATGGTGTCATTATTATGTTTTTAGAAGATATATTGTTGTTGGTGGTAGAATTGTTTTTAGAAGATGTAGAATTGTTGTTAGATGTATGTGATTCTGTAATAGAATTACTATTATTATTGATGGTAGAATTGTTGTTATTGGAGATAGAATTATTGATAGTAGAATTATTGTTACTGGCAACAGAATTATTGTTATCTGTAATAGAATTGTTGTCGTTAAAAATAATATCTTTTAAATATTCTGTTAATTCTTCTTCTGTATGTATATTGCATATTGTATATATATCATTTAATACTACATCTGCTGATATTATTACTACTTTTATATATTTTAAATATTCTAATATAATTTCTTTTCCACCATTATGTAATATACGGGAAGAAAAGGATAAATATATATCTGTATTTTTCATATTTTGTATAATTTTTATAGCTTTGCCAAGTGATGTATTTTCAGTATAAAAATTATCTAGAAATAAAGATGTATTGGGGGTATTTGTTTCCATATGGGAGAAAATATAATTTTTTTAATAATAATATGAAGTTTTTACTTTTTTATAATATAAAACTTTTACTTTTTTTAATAGATTTTTATTTTTTATAATATGAAACTTTTATTTATAGAAGTTTTTTGTTTGATTGTGGTTTATCTTGTTTATGGTTTTTAGTGGTATATTTAAAATTGTATTAATTGGTTTTGTTACAAATATATATTAACCTTATTTTATGTTCTATAGTATTAAGATTTTATATATGATTCATATTACATATTATCAATTTTTTAGAATTCTCAACCTTTTTTTGTATAATATTAGCTAAATTATAAATTAATACGGAGATTGCAATTACACTAGTTAAACGCTGCTTTAATATAATAGTGATATCGTTGTATAGGTATAACCTTAGGTACTTTATCGAACTTTCATCCATGCAACAACTTTCTTCTTCTTCTCTTCTACATTTTCATGTAATACAACAACAGTCTATTCTTCATATTACATCGATAAAAATCTAAATGAATTATACAAACACGGAAATACCTTAATTTTTATTAAACGAAGCAGAATAGATATATATGTATATATGTGAAATAATATAAACGAAGCAGAATATATAGTTTATAATATATATATGTTTATAAAGAGATCTCAATTATATTTTAATTAATATTAATACTTCACAATTGAAACTTACAATTTTTAATTACAATACAAAATATTATCTTTATCCTAATAAAATTATTTTTTAAGGATAATTTCTAGACTTCTTTTCACTACCAACTAGAAGATTACATAACAATTACATATTTATTTTAGTATCTATATTTTCCATTGTAGGGTTGATAAGACTGTTTAGCTTACAAACCATCCGGTCGTTTATAATCATCTCTATTTAATTTATATTGTCTAATTCTTTTTTAAATAAATTATATTTTTTGGTGGCAGTCAAAGGGAATCCACAAATCATCTAAGAATCATTCTTATTTATAGATCTTGTTATTGTATAATCCTATAATTTTAGATAATATACTTATTTCTGAAGAAAAGATTCAATCCTAATAATCCTAATACTTATTAATATATTTAACTGCTATAATATTTTATCAAAAAAATTACTAACTACCAGACTTTTTAAATAAAATAATTATACAACAAATAAAATTATAATATTTTTAAAAAAATATTTTTTCAACCCCTTATAATCACATGATGAATAACTCATTGACCTGTGCTGATTGGTGATGAATAAAATATTCTGATGATTTATATAATAATTAAATAAGTAATATTAATATAAGTAATAAATATTTATAATAAAATATATTTTATAATTTAAAACAATTTTACATTAAACGTTTTTCTAAGGACACACATACTTTTTATATTTTATTTATGAGATCATAAAAAATATTTTATTATACAAAAATATTTTATCATACAAAAATATATTCCTTTATAACAATCTTACACCATATTACAACATTTCATATCATACTCATATTATAATACTCATAATATATTATAATATTAATCTTCCTATAATAATTGATTGGTTATTATAATATTTTATCTCCTTTTAATTTACTAATAAAATAAACAATAAGGAGTAAAATATGAAGAACAATAATCAATATTTCCTTAAAGCAATAATTATAGTACTGTTTAGTTATATTATACTTTCTATAAGCTAGATATCATTATACACATAGAATACATAGAATATAAAAATAAATAAAGTTTTATTATACGAGATATAATTTTTATTATTATAATGTTTAATGTATATAGGGTATTATCTTTATTATATCTTTTATACCATCATCTCATATTATTTCATACTATCTCTTGGTTATAATATTATATTTATTTATTAATTTATCTTTTAAATTCTTTTTATATCCTTTATATTCTGGTAATATTGTTATTAATATTTCTATATTCTTTATAATATTATCTAATATTTTATTAAATCTTATTACATGTTCTAAATTAAATTCTTCTAATAAAAATACTATAGATATATCATATATATTTAATTCTAATATATATTTTCTTAGATATACTTCTGATAGAATATCTAAGTATTTATTAAATATATTAGTATTAATAGTAGTTATATTAGTTGTATTATTATTGGTAATAATAGTTATGTTGTTAGTAATGTTAGTTGTATTGTTATTAGTAGTTATATTGTTATCATTTATGATATTGTTAGTTATACTATCATCTATATTATTTATATTATTATCACTTATGATACTATTATTTATACTATCATATTCTATATAGCTAATAGAATATAAATAATATTCATCATTATATTTTATTAATTTATAGAAATTATTATATTCATCTAAAAGTATTAAAATATAATTATTTAGAATATCAATATATTTAATATTATCTATATTTATATTACTATTAGTATTAGTATTAATATTACTATTATTATCACTAGCTTTATTGTTATTATCACTCTTATCACTCTTAGTATTAATAGTATCTGTAATAATAACTGATGTATATTTATTAGATAACATTTCTATAAGATTACTATCTTTTATATTCTCTAAAGAAATTACATTATAGATATTTATTCTGTTATCATTATTATCTTCAGTATTATTATTATTATTTCTAATGTAATATTGATCTTTTATAAAGAAATATGTTTTATTGTTTTTATATTTTATTATAGAAATTTTATATCCTAATATATTTGATATTATTTGTATAATATCTTTATTTATATTATATGTTATATTAACAAACCTTTTATATTTATTATTAATATTATTAATATGATCAATGTGATTGTTATTATTAATATGATTATTTTGATTGTTAATATTAATATGATTGTTAGTTAGGATATTATCATTACTTTCATTATCACCATCATTATTTTCATCCTCATTGTTATTATTTATATATATAACATATAAATTATTGATATTAGGTTGTATATCTATATTTTCTATTTCTATATCTAGTTCTATATCTATATCTATTATATGTAAATTTATATATAATTCTTTATTTTTGTTATAATTATTTATAGATTTAGATGTAATATATTCTTTATTTTTATTATATTCTTTATATGTTGTATATTTTATATTATTTTTAAATACGTTTAAAATATTTATTGTATTTTTAGATATAATATTTTTATATGTTATTATATTTATAAGCATTTAAGTAAGGGTTGATATCGTATATTTTATTATCTATTATAGATATATGTTGTATTTTATTATATCGTATATAATATACGATATATGTATTTTAATAATAATTAGTTATAATCAAATATAATTCGTTTATAGTGTGTCTTGGATGATAGCAAAAAAGTTTGAAGATAATTAAGTTAAAATATATTTGATAACTCTTTTTTAATAAAACTTTTATTTATAAAAGATTCTTGGCCGGTTATAGCTTATTCTGGCCTATAACCTTGGGTTCTTAAAATATATTTAAACTTGTACTAACTGATTTCGTTACAGATATGTATTAATCTTATTTTACATTATGTTTTGAAGGCGTTGGGATTTTGTGTAAGATGTAATTATCATTCCATCAGAATTAAAGAGATTCATATCGTTTTTTTGACATAATATTGGCCGAGTCATAAATCAATACAGGGATTGCAATTATACTAACTAAATAATACTTTAACCAATAGTAGGACTGTTGTATATGGTATAACTAATGTTATCGAACCCCCATTCAATAACCTTTCATTTTTCATTTTTCTTTTCTACTTTTTATTTTTTTTTGAAAAATTTTCCGAGTAAAGGATTCGAACCCATTGTGCTTGGAATTTGGTTACCACCCCACGACCACCGGACCAGGCGGGTTACGTAATATTTTTATAGATCAAAAAAATATTTTTAAATTAAATTCATATTTATAAGAAAAATATTAAATCTATTTTGTATTAATTATTGGGAATTTGAATAATTTTTAACAAACAAAATAATTAACTGGGGTGTTAGGTAAATTTAAGTTTAGCTATATACCTTTTACATCTCTTCATTGCTAAGATCGAAATAGAAAGTTGTTAGTGTGATTACAATCGCTGTATTGATTAGTGACTTTACCAGTATTATGAGAAGAAAGCGTGTTATAGCTTTATTATAACTTAGAAGATGAAAATCTCACTACACCTAGATATTTAACACTCTACAGGATAAAATGGTAATACATATGTGTATGACAGCTAGTTAATACAAGTAAATTATGCGATCGAGGAGTTAAGGAACTCAGATTAGGATATTTTTTTAAGTGTAATATGGATATTGTCGTTAATTTTGTAATAAATCTTTAATTTGCCTTTTTGAAGAATAACCGTTAGCAGTTATTATGGTATTATTAATTTATTTTATATACAATTTTGTATTGCTATTAATTTAATTGAATTTAAAAAACATAATTGTTGTATATACAACATTTCATATTATGATAATGGTTATGTAGATTGGTCGTTAATATAATAAGGAATCTTAAATTTATTTTATTATGTTAAAAAAATAGATTGATCACTTGTGAAAGAAGTGATTCCTTTTTGAATTTATTATGAAAGAATAAATAAACATTATGGCTAACTAATTATTTTTATTTCTAAAGAATCATTCACATTCCTAGAGCCAGACTAATAATGTATCACATTCCATGTATTATCGGTATATTTGTAATCTAATCGCATATTTAATGTACAACAATATTAATACATTATTATATTTTAATTATATTTTAATGACGTATTAATATTGTTTTTTAAGAAAAAAAATAAAGATTAAATCAGTAATACCACAGATAAAAACAATACACATTTAAATTATACCTCAAATAATTATCCTTTATTTGACCAGCTTTTAAACAATACTCCATTTTCTACAAGTCCACTCATTATGCATACTGTAGCCATTAAAGTAAACCCTGTGAACACACATACCAATTTC
>VRLP01005880.1:0-32843 GCA_009660295.1 Lophius piscatorius
CAGACAAATCAAGGAGAATCAGGAGGGAAGGTGAACCAGAATCTGCTGCCATCCGTAGGTCATTTGTGACTCTAAGCAGAGCTGTTTCTGTGCTGTGGGCGGAACGGAAACCAGACTGAAAGGTTTCAAAGAGGTTGTTGTATTTGAGGTGGTCCTGAAGGTGGGCAGCAACTACCTTTTCCAGTACTTTGATTTTGCATCAAATCTATTGTGTGAACTGGAGGCAATTTGTTTGAAGGTAAAAAATATAAAGAGGTAAAACAAATGTGGCAAAGTGACCAAGGATTTGTTAGATTTTTATATCTTTTGTTAGAGCAATCCCAAATAACTGACAGAAATTTGAGCGTGAGCTTGATGAGATGAAGATTCCTTTAGAGAGATTTCAAAGATCAGAAATTTATTAGTAGAGAGATCTGCACTTAAAGCATTGTAGAGGTTTTCTCAATGCTGGGAAAACACCTTATTCAAACACTGAATAATATCTTTGTGATAAACTCTAGGAAGGGCTGGGCTGTTGTTGCTAAAATGAGAATAGCAATGTCTTTGCTTACAACTGAGATCATGATTCTCTCCGGAACCCTTTTGTAATCTAGGTCGAAATATGTGGAACTCCCGACAACTGAATGAACAGAGAGATAGAAATGTAAAAGAAGAAGTTGAAGAGTATTAAACTACAATTGCTGTTCAGCCTGTGCTACATGATGCTAGCTATACAGCTTCTCAGCTCCCAAACAGCTTAGTTTAGCCAGAGATAAGTCAAGCAAGCTAGAATCCTGACCAACTCTGATGCGGAGAGCAGGCACTTTATTTTCAACAGCCAGGATAAATACACAGCCTTACTACTTAGTGGCTCCAAGTAAAAAAACAAAGACACACTTGTCACATAACAGAGGTTTTCCAGTTTCTGTCATACAGCTGTGGCTACGCACATAACAAACTATAACTCCCATAATCCCCCAAGTCACATGTACATAAGGCCGACCTCTTAAATGGCCAGGCTGGCTATTAATAGAGAGTTGGAACACACTCGCTAGCTTTGCTGTAGTTTATAATATGAATTAAAATGCTGCAGAATCATGGTTCTTCTGAAATTAGATTTTAATAAGTCTCAATCGAGATCACAGTATTTGTACAATTAATTGCTCAGCAGTCATTAAGTTCTGTCAAACTGGTCATTCAGATATTAAAACCTTTTAAATATGATGAAAGGAGATTAATAGATTAAGAAGATAATCTCTGGACACCAGACAGTCCAAGTTTAACAATGTTAATTACCTACCCACTCCACTTCAGAATCACTCTGGAAAACACAACCTACCAGGCAACCACAGGGATCTGACATTAGAGGCCAAGCAGCCTCTAATGTCAGATCCCTATGGTTAGCTAACCAAGCAGTCAGCTATTACATTACAGGTCCCTTTTACAGCAATTGCACCAAAAAGTGTGGACGTGTTTTTCCCCCCATAATTACCACCAAATGGCTATCTCGATTATGTCCTCGATAATCTTGAGATTAAGAAGGAAGTAATCCATGACCAAAACTATTGACACTAAACATGTGAATTTGATGTAAACTCAATTTACAGTAGCTTTGAATAATGTGTATTATGCTGTTGCCACACTATTCCATCCTGCTTGGAGACTCAGCCAGTGAACAATGGCTTGAAGTTCATTAATTGCAGAACAGAAAAAATTCCACCGTTATAGTGAATTGTGTATCAAAATTCCATCATTTCAAACTAGATCACTTTGGCAGTGCGGTTTTTCCGGCAGCAAGGTTTTCTGAAGCTGCAGCTGGTTTAGTACTGGCAATGAATGTCTTGCCGTGTAAGGATTTTTTTTGACTCCCTGAGGCACATAAAACCGAGGATAAATGCACAGGATTTTATGAGTGGCGCCATATTGTGTTTACCCTTTTCTTCCCTCTACAATAGTAGAGTAAATAAGGGGTGACAGAATCAACTAAAGTAGGCTAATTATGGGCAGCACACAGCAACAGGAGAAAAAAGATGCTGGCCCAGGCATTTCACATGGTTGAGACATACAGGTTTACAGTTATGTGTTCAAGTGTGGTTGAAATATTAAAAACTTTGTATGTGTCTATGTGCATTCTCTGTGGCCCACCCGATGCTTCTGCATCACTATTAACAGGCTTGTGGGGAGCTATAAGCAGAAAATTGGAATGAACAATCCTACTCCCACTGGGCCTATAATTAAAACATTACTAATGATTTCAAAGTGTTTGCCAATATGGCTGAGAAAACAAATCAACAGTTTTTCACTGCAAAGTAAGGGAACATTTATAATAGAAATGTTCCTTAAAAGTTAAAAATTGTTTAATTCACATTAGCATTGTAGAATGCTGCACCTTGTCACCACATACTGCTTGAAAGTAGGAATAAAAAAAAGATTTAATGTCATTGACATGTACACGTCGTGTAAAATCTTAACCGTAGGTTCCATTACAAAACGCAAATCTAAAATCATTGCTAATCCTAAAAAAACTGACAATATGTCCTGTCTTTCCCTTTCGATCCATGGTGATTTTACAATATTACCATTCATTGTTTTGATTTTTCAGTGCACAACTTTGCTCTATGTTCTTTCTCATTGCTTTCTAATTTCATACATTTAATTTAATTTATTTACTTGACACCATATTGACGGCACATCCTGGACACGCGTGTCCAAGAGGCATACTACGCCATGGATCACCCTCTTATCCTACAGCTGCCTAAATGCTTTTTTCTGCTTTTTAAATTATGTTTTGGTGGTATTTCTTTACTGTAACCTTCTGATGCCAATGAGGATGGGTAACCTCTGCAAAGACTGCCCTGTGAAGACCCTGCAACACATCTCGATGCTCTCACATCAGGCTCTCCCCCGATTCCTCCGGCAGATCTCTAGCATCTCAAGTTACTCTTATTGCACTTGAGGGCTGCTTCTATCCAGTCTTGCCAGGGGACAGTGATTTCCAACAGTGATTCAGGGTCACAACTCGCAGAATGATCCGCAAAGAACATTAATTCCTGACCAGATGCATGTAGCTCTTTAACAGTATCGCCTCATTAGATTAGATGTGCAATATGTCTATGTGTGTAATAATATACCCCCTGGGCAATACATTACTAATTGTGCAATATTTGATTATCATCTGAATGGCTTGCACTGCAGATGTGTTTGTACGTTTATGTTTATATGTGTATAGATATACTTTACGTGTTATATATGTGAGGGTACATATATGTTTATTAACGCATATGTTTATGTGCATGGGCGTACGTGTATACAAATGTATGTGAACCCTATTTATGGAGCACGTATTCTGTGATATTGGTTTCAGTGAAATTATTGTATGTCTTCTGAATTTTTTGAAAATGTAGTATATCTTTTAAAAACATTAATTGCTTCGAACAGTGAGATGTTACAGTGAGTATTAATCAGGAGGTAAGGACTGCAACTGCAGCTTTAACAATCGTCATTTTTATTTTCTATATTAAAAAAAAACTCATGTATATCTTAACCATATCATAGATTAAACTTTATTTTCAACAGCGGAAGTTTACATTGATGCAGTGCCCCTGAAGAAGAATCAAGGAAAGAACGGTGGCTGTTTTTGCTACACCAAGATGATTGATACACGAAGGGGGATTTTTGGGGATTTGTTGATCCAAATTGTGGGCACCCACAATTTGACCCAGGTTTGTTGTTTGGAAAAACATCACATTTAGTATGAAAATTACCACAGTAGTTAACTAAATGTATTAATGCTTTAGAAAACAGACCTAGGACTGAAAAATGCCATTGTGTGAGCTTCAAAAGGTTAATTTGGCATGCAGTAGGATGTTAAGAACTGAAAAAGAAGCTCAATGTTGATCGCATCAACAGGTTACTTTGGAAGAAATATCTGTATGAAATGAGTTTTCTTGACTGAATTTAAATTCACCACAACACAGTACTTTTGAAAACCTTATGTGCTGACGCCTATTAAGTCTCATGACAGATGCAAGAAACATTCCACCAATGCAAAAATAGTAATGTCATTCCGAAAGGGAGTGCATCAGTGAAGGCAATCAACGTTGGATAGGATATATTATGTTATAACATGTGTAATAAGAGGATAATTGCATGGATAATGCATGGACTTCCATTTGAGAAGTGGAATTGTGTTCGTCTCCTAGCTTAGATTATAATAGCAACTAGAAAACACACTCAGCGCGCAAAGCTCCGCCAAGGTTCAACAGTAGCCTAGTTAGACATTATCGCAATCAGAATCAATAATAGGGCTCCAGGTTGCGATTAACTTTTAAAATTTTTTCAACCTGCTTTTTTCTGTCAGTCACCAGTGACTACCATCCAGATGTAAATATACAAAACATTCAGAGTTTCCCTATGATTTGTTATGTGGTGGCTCACCAAAGTCTAAAATTAAGCTAAAAATATATTCAAACTTCAACGATAAAAAAATGGTGTGCTTTTGCGCCGCTGCTCTTTCAATCTCTCTTCACCCAAAGTCAAATAGCCCCTGCTCAACGTTGCACATGCTCTGCAGCCTCACGTGGGCGGCTTAATCTCAGTGGGGAGAGTAGTTGTCCCTCAACTGGGAGACAAGGGTTCGGGTCCAGCAGCCTACGCAAAATGCCTTGGGTCCTTGAGCAAGACCCCGTGACCTCAGGGATGGAATGCAAAGGTAAATTACACAACTTTATACTGTATGTGTGTACTGTGTAACATCTGATTAATAAAGGAAGATTATTATTAACAAACTGCTAGTCAGCACATCCGAACCGAGGCACAGTAGGTCGATTAACATGGACAAGCTAATTCCGAATAGATTCTGAAAAGAAGCCTAATCAGAAAGAAAATGCTGCATGTAAACTAAGACCCTTTCCGAATGGGATTTAATTCGTTTGCAAGAAAGGCAGTCTAAGTCCTTTCGGAAAGGCAACCGCTGCATGTAAACAGTGTTTCGGAATAATCACTGGTCACGTTCACGATCCCGGCATTTAATGATCTAGATCACGTATCAAACTCAAGGCCCTTGGGCCACATCTGGCCCCCGCAACAATTATATATGGCATACGGGACAATATCTAATTATTAACATAACTGGCCTGCAGGTATACAGCACAAACACCAGAGATATTACAAATCCCAGAATGTGTTACTCGGCGGCCCACCACAGTCTTAAAATAAACTAAACATATATTCATACTTCAATATAAAAGATGGTTAATGATTTTTTTTGACGCCGCTAATCCTTGAATCAGGCCCTCTCCCCTGCTGCACATGCTCTGCAGCCTAACATAAACAAACTGCTTGTGAGCGCGTAGAGACCAAGGCAGAGTAGCAGGTGACATTGACAGCCTAATTCCGAATAGATTCGGTAGCGATAGTCGAGGCATCAATTAATAGGCCCAACACTTCTCTTCTCCCCGCTCCTCTGTTATCATATATTTGTGATTATCCAGTCATGAGTGTATTAGGGAATAGAATGCAAGTTTTAAACAACTGGCAAAGTGCGTTTACATCCTCCAGCCATTCAACATGTCAGTGCTTGCATTAAAAAAAAGGAAAAAAAAGGAGTTGCTTACATTTACATTTTGCACCTGTAGCCTATTCATACATCTTAAAGTTTTCTGAGGAGCCGCAGCTCGTTATTGCAGGGACAGATACAAGGAGCAACAGTCAACTTTTATATTTTTTTATTGTTTTATTGTGATAGAAGAAAGAAATGGTTAAATCAGCCCAGTCATTTACCAAGGGTCACTTATAGTTCCTTTTTGTTTATATTGTTCATTAAAAACCGATTGATTTTAGATGTAATTTGTAACTTAAATGAAATATAGTTTTCTGTCTGCTGTGTGTGTTGTGGAATCCCAAATTATTTTTTTTCTACTTTCTAAAAAAATAAACCTTTGCTTAATTTTTGCGATTGCTCAAATATATATCCGACTCCAGTCAATTATTATTATCATCATTTTTTAACAATTGTTAAATTGTTAATGCATTTAAATTTTAAATTAAATTGCGTTTAAATTTGTCTATGGTGCTCTCTTCCATGTCGCCAAACTTTGACGTCACAGCTACAAACCGCTTATCATTTTTATTTTGTTTTAAATCCTGCGACATACATTACGTCACCAAAATTGAATTATGTTAAACAGAATTTATTTTGTAAATTTGGTGCAAACCCGTCCTGTAGGTTTATTTAATCTTGCTCACAAACAACCGAGTCAATGCACAGAGGTGGAAACATAAGCAGCAATCAGGAGCAAAATTCGACTCTGAATTATGCTCAGGAGGGACAGGGAATGATCAAAGTTCTGATAAGTTGATAGCCGCTCTTCCTCCCGAGTAATAACTAATTTGATTTTGTTGGTCTTCAATTAATGTAGTTTGAAGAAATTTTGTTTGATTAATATTATAGCGTCCCACGCGAATGAAGCTACAAGACTTTATCTCCATTTTTCTGATTTTTTTTAGTTTAGTCCAACACAGGCTACTGTTGGCTGTAGCCAACGCCAACACAACAAAACGGTCCCTATCGCTGGACCATCACACTTCCAAACGTCCCATTCGTACGCTCACACCCAACATACACACCCACCTGGAAGAATCACATCTCTGTAACTCACTGTCTCCTAGGTAAAAATGTGACAAACAGGCTCCTAGCCACTAACATCTTACATCAACCTCTGTTGTCATCTGATGCACTCACTGAAATTAACAAACCCACAGTTCTGAACTAATTAAAGACATTTCCAGTCCAACATTGTGCTCTATAGCAGAAAATTAAGGTAAACATGTCACTCCGTTACAATACATCCTTTATTGTCAAGATCAATTAATACAGCATACTTTCTTTTCCACATTTGCACCTATTTAGCTATTCATATTTATGGATCCTCTCACAAAATCTTGTTTGTTTAAGCGTTATTAAGCTGTTAGCTCTATTAGGACTAGAACTGGCTTCCCTCTCGCTTTCTCCCTCTATGTGTCACATGTTTAATTACTCCTCTGTCTCCTTAAGCTCTAATGATAGGGCTAACAAATATAGTTATTTGTCTCGTCAGAAGCAAGGCATAGATAATTGGATACGTAGCTCCGCACCATACAAAAAAACGCATTAGTTGCTCTAGCTAGCAAGCCTCCTGCACCCGGTGCAGACTGAGCCTCTGTGAAGTAGTAGTCCACTGCCTGTGCTCGAACCGCCGACCTGCCAATGTACCGATTGGGTGACGGCTGCTCTACAGTAATGACACCCGGTTATGCCGACCGGTGTACATTCGCCAAAACTATGTCAAATTCTGCAGTTTTCACTGGATCCCAAGTCAAATCTAACCAGCCATAATATCGTTATAGCATGTCATCGTTTAACTGCTAGCGGTCGAGGTGGTGTCCAGCAAACTACTGGACAAACTTGGCGATCTTTCTGGTGAAACCCTGGTCTGACTAGGTGAGACATAATTTATTCCACTTCGGATAGAGCAGCTCTTTTAGAGGTTAGAGGACAACAAACATGACATCACAGTGTTGAGACCAGAAAGCAGAGTTACAGTCTTAAACCCTTCTCTGTACCTCCTTCAGTCACACAGTCAGAACCCAATAGCGACTGTCTGTCCCCGACCATCTACATTGATCAAATGAGATTGCAAGAACTCAATAAAAATGAACATAACCAATGATGTAGTTGAAAATTATAAGAAAATTAAATGATGATTCCTGAACATTAGATATCCTTAGATGTGATTTGCAAATAGAAAACACTATTCACCCACAAATGCCTTGTGTTTCACAAATGCAAAAAAAAAATGTTCTGCAAACAAAGAAAACATGTTTTACAAAAGGCACCTTGTTTCACAAAAAATACAATGCCATTGCAAATAATTCAACTTCAAACAACAAACTGTTTTGAAAACACAAAATGTGCCAGACATACCTACATACTGTCTTACAACTACAAATTCACAATTACAAGTCCAAAAAATGAAAAACTTCATGTATCATGTGGCACAATCTTTCCGCATGAGGTGTCCTATCTTTTTGCACAACAGTAGGTGTCGTTTTGACTCAGTTTGAAGATTATAGATTTCATGCCGACAGTTTCAACAAAGCTTAGATAATCTTTCACTTTCTTGCCAGCTCAGTTTATTGGTGCAAGTGTAAACTGATCACATAGTTTCTATTTTTTTTAAAGTGCCTGATATTAAGTGGACATGCAAATGCAGAAATGACGCTTTAAACCATGAGCTCATCAGCCATCAGGTCTGCTTCAGCTTGAAGTGTCCTACAGTAAGTGAATGCCACATCTCTCCAAAAAAAGATGGTGTTAATAACGGAAATATAATGCAGCTCAACTGTGATAAGGTCACTGTAAAAGATAAGATTTAAAGTTACTTGGCCCACCACAGTTATGGTTTGTGATCTTCATTAATGAAAAGTAGATTGTCATTAACTGCATCTTCAGTTTACAGGTGTACAATTTCATGGCAAAGCAACACCTACTGTTGTAAAAAGTAAATTACACAGGACCTGTGCAAGAATTTAAGGTCCCACATCATGTGGAACTCGACCTCACTTAATGTGAGGATGTAGTTGAGTGATTTTGGAAAAAGGTCATTTGTATATTTCCAGGACGTTATGTTCAAAACAGTGCTTCAAGGATCCTGTTGAGATTGCGTAAACCGGAAAACATCACCCCGACTAAGAAAAAGGACTTAAAACTTTGCTTTTTAGCAGAACCTATAAATTTTAATTAACATTGCTGCTTTTTGGTCATATTTTTTATGATATTTTTATTGATGCTTTTATCTGCTTTTACCTTTTAGCACTTTAAGATTTTTTCCAAATGTAAAGTGCGCTTTAAATTAAATTATTATTATTATTATTATTATAAGACTTGGCTCAGCTTTATATCTATAAAAGTATTTGGGCCATAACCTCTCAACCATTGATCAAATTTTGGCCAAGTTTGGTGCATATGAATTGATTCAAGGAGATCAATAATGTATATATCATATTTTACTCACTTTATGAAACTTTCCTTTCAAATTATACTGTGGACGTGACCATGTTTAATTTGAGGAGTTCAATCTGATGGAATGCTTATATAAAACACGCGATTTGGGGTCAGTCAGAATGCACATGAGCCCACCCACTGTCTCAATCCCATCCTGGATTTAGCCCTGAGTTATGTCATTGATACTGAACAGTTAGTAGTCTGTCCACAAAAATTCACTTCAATCTGACCACTGTTTATTAACATTTGCAATTGCACTATTCAATTACTCACCGTGAGAGAAATCATTCAACACACATTATGCTTCAAATCTGTAGCACAATGTAGAGAAGCAATTCCAAAAGTACTTTATTCAGTAGCTTGTCTCAATTTAACAGAGGAATATTGCATTGATGTTTGTCCCTCAAAAATGTATCACTTTGATGATTATGCCCTTGGCTCACTAAGAGTAGCTAAGACAGAGGAGAAAGCTTCATGCTTGAACTACCATTCCTGTATCCTGTAATGAGCAATACAAAAACTAGAAAGATAATGGCATAACACTAAACTCAAAGAGTCTCGCTTGGCCCAGCATGATAACCTTAAAACATGTAGGAGGGCCATCTGCAGTACCATAGCAGCCATTACTCAGCACTGACAAAAGGAAATAATAACAACCCAGCTTTCTAATCAGCAATTTAGCCAGGCTGGCTGAGAGTAAGAGATCTATTGAGCGTTTTCTTATTTCCATAACCCTCAGTAGTAATGACTTATTTACTGTTATATTTGCCACCTTCTGCCCTGACATGGCTATAGTTAATAACCAAGCACTTCTGTCTAGAGGCTCCATAAGTGGGAGCCAGCAACTTTCAGTTACCAGGGTCCTCTCCTGTGGAACCATTTTACTCGCAGAAACCCTCTCTAGTTTTAAAAGTAGGATTACCTCTTCTGACTTTCACCTGCCTTGAAAAGCTTAGAAATAGGTCACAGAAAAAAAAGAAAAAATATATATAATAAAAATCATAATCATAAATAAAATTTAAAAAAAAGAAATATAAAAATATATATATATATTTATTTATTTTTACTCAGGCACTCAAGCCTATGCTCCTATGCTTACACAGGAGTGCCCAAGGAGTGATTTCAACTTTTTTTTGACTGATTGAGCATCGGGTGTAGCAGATTTACAACCTGTGTTCACTCAGTGCATCTGGTCATTTGCACTTTGGCTACTGGTAATTTATCCTCTGGCTTGAGAAGCTTCATAGCTGTTGCTTGTCCTGATGGCTGTTTAACGTCATTAATGTTGAGCTCTTGAACTTTTGCAAAACTGTGCTCATCTGCTCTGCTGTTCAGTACCAGCATATCAAACCTGTGAGGAGTGTTTTGTGTGTTCGTCAAAGTGGGGCAGCGAGAGTGTCTTGAAACAGACAATGGTAGGCCTTGTTGGTCCCTTGTAAGGTCGGTCGCTTACAACATGCAGCAAAACTTAGACTCCATTCATACAAGGGTGTGAACTGCCTTTTTGAAAGAAATGCTCACTGTATTTCCTTTTAGGGAGTTCAATATATTTTGGTGATCTGCATGTACTCTTTTTTTCTCTCTCTCTAAAATACAAATTACCCAATGTCATCGTCTAAAATTTCAAGTGAAAAACTGTTTCCACCCTTGCTCTGCCCAACAAAACTGTTAAAATACTCAAATTGAAGTAAATACAATACTGAGAAATTTCTAAAAAGTTGTTGATTTCTCATTTTTTTCTGTTTAATGGAAGAATATCTTGAAAACTACTGATGAACATCCAATCAATCTTTGTGGAATAAGGCCAAGGATTACTACTTACTTTTATCTGGATTTAGAACCAAATAAATGGTTATTTCAAAGGAACTTATATAAACACTGTTGAAGTTTGTCAATGATTCTAAATTATTATTTTCGATTTCATCTTGTGTCGTGTCATTTTCAAGACATTATATATCACATTCAGTGCATTATAACTAATAATCCAAAATAATCTCTATCAGTCATCTAATTTGGGTCAGTTTCATGACAAATAAAATGACTACGGTAACATTATATAAAAAATACTGTAGTGATTGACGGGATCAAGCAAAATGGGGCGGCTGTAGCTCAGTGGGTAGAGTAGCCGTCTCCCAATCGGAAGATCAGAAGTTGGCCGGTTTGAATCCCACCAGGGTCTACATGTCGTGGGATCCCTGAGCAAGACCCTGAAACCCTAGCTCCCTGGGCGCTTCTAAGTGGCTGCCCACTGCTCCCTAAGGGATGGGTCAAACGCAGAGAAAGAATTTCACTATGTTGTAATGGCTGTGTGTGATGAATAAAAGAATTATTATTATTAAAATACAGTTTTAGAGGGAAAAAAGACAATGAAATAATCTGAAACTGGGTTGGACTTGATCAAACCAGGGCTAGAGCCTCTGACTTTTTGATCTTCAGGTCTGGTGAGGTGTGGGTATAGTCCGCAAAAAGAAACCAAAACTACCTAGCCTTAGCATCACATATTGGTAAAATGAGAGAAAAAATTCAAATTTGGCGACAGAAATGTCATAGTTGCAATTGTCTACAACAAATTTGGCTGCAATAGTACAAAGTTTTTAGGAGATATATATTTGTTGTTATGGATGCAGAGTTTGTGTTTGTGAAATAAAGGCAGTTTTAAATTGCGTATGAAGCTATGAGGGCCAAAAAAAGATCAAGAGAGAGGAAGAGGGTTTAAAATGAGGAGCGTTTACAGATTAAGACCACCTGTGTGAATTATCTTTTCTTTTTTTTTCTTATGAAAGCTGCTTCCTTTGGTAGATTTCAAACTGAAAACCTTTCCATCTAAGTAAAGATATGCATAATTAGAGAATCTTCTTACTTACTACACTACTTGTAACACTGTATTGCTAGACTAGAACCTTTACAGTTTGTAGGCCAGTTATGTGTACATTAAAATCTGGTATAAATGCTACCAAGGAGTAACAGGGGTCATTATTGTCCCACATGTTGTTGTGAGTTGGCAGTAACTGTGCCGATTTGCCATCGGTTTAAATAAACGAGAAGACGAGGTTGCAGAACAGGATAGAACTAGGGCCGCAACGAAAATTCAACGTAATCAACAATAATTTGTTGTCGAGGAATTTAATAGTTGATTAGTTGGTGACGTCATCAGACACTACTTCGTAATAAGAAGGCAATAAACAGCCGTATGGCAACAACATCGCGACAGAAAACATTCATGGTGTTGTTGTTCTAGAGCATTTCAAGGGGAGGAACTTTGGCTCTGTAGACAATGAATACTCGTTTCTGTAAGCTATTTAGCTAGCTCAATGTTAAAGAGCATGTATTAACGCTTCTGTCGGGTTTAAGGTGACTTTTGAAATGTTTCTTGGTCAATGTTGGGTCAATATTTGTGTGTAAAAACACAAAGCAGGATCTTTTTTGTTTTCATTCAAAATCAAAACATTCCACCCCTATTCTGACAAATACTTTGTTAATGATAATACCAAAACTAAATAAAAAGGAAATTAAATTAATTTCATACTAGCACAATTTATATTGAATACTGGTATGGACTCCCTATAATTTGACTTATTTGTCAATATAGTAGCATATTGGGACACGGTAGAGAAGATAGAGAAGAAAATGAAGATGATATGTTGGATATAAATTCCAAATGAAAACAACCCATAATCTCAATTGATGATGGGTTTTGCATGTACACTGGATGTACTTCAAAAATGTAAGCAAAGTAGGGTATGCAGACTTCAATATTCAATACTTCCTTTATTCAAAATAAATTTTTGATCCATTCCAACACAGCATCTGTAACATATAAAGAGAGATAACCAATCACACCAATAGGGAATTTAGAGACATTTATACTACATGTAGTTGTTCTGTGGGAGCAAGTACCTGAAAAGAACCCTAACAGATGTGAGGAGAAAATACAAACTCCAAATAAAAAGGAATAAAAAGAAATTTAAGAATTTGGCAAGCAGGTCTACTTCACGGAAAAAACAATGAAATGCTCATGAAACCCTTCCAGCAGCCATATGACTTATGGAAAGCAGCTTGATGAATTACCGCTTTCTGTTGAAAAATTTAAAGCATTTTTTTACCCTTCCTCCCAAGATATTATGAATTATCACCACCATTCAAATGAAAATAAATAATTTTAAATTAAAATTTAATGAGATGTAATCTCTCCACTGTTTCCTGGGTCTGCCCTGGGGTCTCCTCACAGATGAACATGCCTGAAACACCTCCCCACCGAGGCGTCTGCGGAGCATCCTAAACAGATGCCCGAACCACCTCATCTGGCTCCTCTTGATGCGGTGGAGCAGCGGCTCTACTTTGAGCCTTTTCCGGATGTCTGAGCTCCTCTCCCTATCTCTAAGACTGAGCCCAGCAACAATGCGGAGAAAACTCATTTCAGCCGCTCTTTCGGTCATTACCCACAGCTCATGACCATAAGTGAGGGTCGGAACGTAGATGGACATGTAGATCGGTAAGGTGGCCTTTCGGCTCAGCGCTCTCTTCACCACAACGGGGTAAAGAAAATAATGACGGTACTTTATATGTTTTAATGAGTATGTATCGCTTAAATAAATTAAACTGCAAACTTTAGTTCAATACTCAACTAAAAAGTGTTAAGAATTTTAAAAAAACTGCCAATTGGGATTACTCTGCTGTTATCCCATAATATCCAAACAGAAGCCACAGCTCAGCACAGCAGACGCAACTTCAATCACTGGCTGTGTGAGTTGCGATATGATGAGTTGGGCTACTGTATGCAGTTGTGGTTCATGAAGGAAACAGAAGCAACAGAGGCTCCAGGACAACCTTGAATTTGAGTAAAAAAGGCTTTTGTATATTGGATTGGTCTAGAATACAGACTTTGTGCAAGTTGAAGTATTTTGTAGAGAAGCACCAATTGCTTTTTACTTGGTTTCATGGTATCTGTTCAGCAGATACTGATTTTAGCTTTGTCCGATTTTTATTTCTTTAAAGTTAAAAAAATCATTGGGAGTAATGTATTTTAAGTGCTTTTATTTCTGAAGGATTACGTATGTATGTAATCTGACCCGTTGAAATTAATGTACCCTCCGTCCTCCCCGCCTTGCGTTTTTTAAACCAATTGTATGACATTTCAAATTGAAAATAAAACTTTGTAAGCCTGGTTCAGTTCATTATATGTTATTTTTTGGCTTTTTACAGGGACTTCAGGGTTGTTGGCTGGCTCTGAGCTCTCGCTAGCTTTAGCCGCTCTTCTACCTTAGATTCTAACTAGCTATGTTCCTCAAATTATTAAATTTGAAGTGTGCGATTACATTCGTTATGCCAAACGCTTTCAGGGTCGTTCGGCAGAAGCTTCTTTTGTCCTTAAGTTTTAGAAACATAAATGACCGTATTGATGCATACATTCAGCGGACTCTTGGCTGGATCTGTGCTCCGCTGGCTTCAGCCGCTATGTTAATTTGAGCTTTTTAACTTGCTAAGTTCCCCGGGGTGATTAAATGTGAAATGTGTATTAAGTTTGTTGTGATGAACTTGTTCATCAATAGCTTATTTTGCCCTTAGTGGTGTAATAAATTGTGAGCTTTGTGTTTTTCAGGTTTACTTGTACGATGTTTGGAGCCGTGGTAGCTACGAGCTTTGTGTGGGTATACAGCGCACGCATGCAGCACGTAACCAGCTTCACCGCGCAAATCTCTAGGCCGGCTGATCGATCGGTGCACCTCTGGTATTATTTTCTCCTGATTTTGGATTTTGTAATAAGTCCTATACGACATATATGACATACATATATAACATGGAATTAGGGTCAAACAATTTTTCCTTTTCCATGAGAACCATTTAGGTAAGAATGTAAAAGATTTTCCTTCAAGTTCCCCATTCATTCCACAGCATTGTGAAAACTAAAACGCACTCTTTTGAAGACAAGTTTCTAAAGTCCGTAAAATTTTCCCAACAACAACAACATTGTCTTGTGAAAGAAAGACGAAACCATGACAAAAGGGCACTCTGTTATGTAAAAACTGTGTTTTAAATCGTTCATAACTTACTGAAACAACTGGTCTTCTTTTAATGATCATGAAGCCGCATCACAAGAGCAGGGACAAATTGTACTCAAGAGAAAATGAAACCGCGATAAATGAGTGTTCATCTTTTCTGCAGATTTGACCTTTTAATAGGAATATTATTTCTGAAGCATCCCTATCTGGTCATTTACTATCTTGTGACTTGTCTTGAGGCAACAAACCTAGAAATAACAGAGCACTGTGTCTTTAAGCATCCATAGACTGACAAGATGTTCTGATTCCCCCTCTTGCACAGGCTTTTGGCAAACAGAAAGAATTGGACACAACCACTGGCGGCTTCACGTGGAAACCTATGATAAATCAGAATGAATTTTTCACAGACAGGTTTGATGCTAATCTCCTGAAGCTTTTGTGACACGTTTTCATTTGAAATCAAAGAAATCCTGAGCCGAGAGATAAATAAATCACACATAAATAATTGCACAGATCTAAAGAGTAGTTAATGTATTTCCCTTCTGTTGATAAGAACAACGATTTAAGTGCCTCAAAATAAATTTTCTAAAAAAATATGCACACACATTAATATTATCAGGAAGTACAGTGTGTGGGCAGCAAGTTCACATGATATGTTGTGTGTTTGCATCCATATCTAATAATGTGAAGCTGCAAGTAAGTTTGTAAACTTATTTATATTATTACGAATAAAAGGATAAGAATTTCATCCATAATAGAATACATTGAAAGAAATTGACTCGACTTCTTTCATAATGAATTAATTGTTTAAGACACTGATCATAAACAATAATGCAGAGTCCAGCTCAGTAAAGTAATCAAAACATATTCAGAGCAAAAATGTTAGTTGCAATTCCATAAATTGTATTATTATGCCAATACTATGATATCATATGCATCTCACTTGGTTGTGTGGATTCAAGTTGGTTTTGGATATGACAACAAAAAAATACCAAAACAGATTCCAAAAACTATGTTTTAAATGTTCCCACGGATGCCAAGGCCCATTATTGTCCTGTTTTTTTTAAATCTACCTGTCGAAATTACTCATGGACTGCTTATCAAAAGAGTGGAATATTATATGTGTGGTTTTAATCCTACTGTAATCCTAGGCCAGGCATACTTGGCTGCCCTTTATAAAAAATATAATTAAATGTTAGATAATTAAATGTTTCCTTGTGTGAAAAGGAACCCTGACTATAAAGACATTAAGGCATCATTATGCCATACATTTTTTTCATAATGATACATGGTGTTAGGAACACATAAAATACATTCCTTACTTTATAATTCCTCAAAGTTTAAGACATTCGCAGGTTGCGAGTACATTAGCAGCGCATTGCATTATGGGTTGATGATGTAGAATGGTTGTTGTCGCACTGAGCCGTTGTACTCGGTTGTGGTTTCCGTAGCACTGGTGAGAGAAAAATCGATATAATGCCGCATTGTGCTGATTTTGTTTGTAATGTCCAGTCAAAGGGCAATACGGGAAGCGATGTAAGTCTTCATAGCTTTCCCGGAGATAAGAAGAGGAGAAAGAAGTTGGAAGACGCCTGTGGACGTAAATAACTTCCAAAGGATTTACAGAAAGTGTTTAATGTCACGCTACGGTACAAATTGAAAAGGCTGAAAAGATGAAATCTTTAACTGCTGAATTAGGATAAGCGGGTCAGAAGCCAGCCAGTGCAACCATTTGATTTCACTAACCAGAATGCATTGCAACGTAAACAGCAATGGAAACCTACGAGTTTAATAAAAAAAAGTTTAAATGAGTACAAACTACGGGATGTCGAGTAAATTTAATGTCACATTTTACAGTTTTATAGTTTGACCTTGGCTGCACTGTATATGTCCTTGTTGAAGCATCATTTATACGTCAACAATGGAAATTTTTCGAAGAAGATATAAAAATCTTATAAATGGTATGGAAATTTGATAAAGGTTTATTACATCCAATTGATCTAGATGTATATAGAAACCCCTCATGATCTCAGAAACAGAGGAGAACCATCCTCCTCTGCCTTAACGGACCAGCCTACT
Organism: Lophius piscatorius; assembly: GCA_009660295.1. Classification (NCBI taxonomy): domain Eukaryota; kingdom Metazoa; phylum Chordata; class Actinopteri; order Lophiiformes; family Lophiidae; genus Lophius; species Lophius piscatorius. The sequence goes on from VRLP01005880.1 coordinate 17,101, forward strand.
CAAACAGCATTTGTCAAAAACTAGGAAATCTGGACAAGAGTGGAAGAATTTAAAATTTTTCTTTCTGCCTTTCATTCATGTTTGTGATTCCAGACACGTTTTCCATTAGTTTGCACCAAATTCTATGTGGATGTAGTGCTCAGGGTGAGCATTTCTACCCTTTTGTTTGTTTTTGTACCATTGAGCCTCCCCGGAAAATGAGTGGGATTCATCCTGACACGAAAAAGCAATTCATAGGTTCGAAGCTAGTGCATGACCAGTATAGGTAGAGTGTTATGAATTAATCGGATTTATGGACATTTTGGTTCCTTTTTTGAAGATATTGTTTTGAAAGTGTGTGCTACTTCTGCATTTGTTTTCTCTATTCCTCTACAGTGCAATTATCTCTTAATGCAGAAGCCACTTATGATTTAAGCTGGTACCACTACTTTGGTGTTCATATGACAAACTAGTTTAATTATTTCTCTGTGTTCATGATTTAGGTGTTTGTAGCACTGATGTAATATTGGTGGGGTTTAGTGCAGTATTTAGCTTGTTGTAAATTAGCCCAGTATTAAGCAGACTAACAAGCCTAGCTAGTTTGCTTTTGTCATTGTGATCGTCAATGCACTGCTAATGTGTGTCTGTGTGATGTTGGAGTAATAGTGGCTACTGTCACACACACATTTATGCAGATTTCATTAGATTTGTCTTTTGTTGATGAAGGTATCAGGGATAACACAGAATTATTTTCTGTTTTATTTCAGAAACTGAGCATTCATGCACACTATTATGTGCACTGTGCACATTTTCCGTTATGCCAGTAAATATACTGATGACTTTGTGTTCCCTGACCAGACACCTGCATTGGTCAACATCTCAACTCCCCAGTTTTGAAGGATCAATTCCTAAACGGGTAGTATGGGTGTTACCTCAGAATAATTTCTGATGGACTTGGCATTGGGATTTCATTTTCGAAATAGGCTATTAAAGAAATTGAATGGCTGATTTTGAGAAAGGAGAGCTTTAATTTTGGCAACGGTCAGATGTATATTTCTGATGAGCTTAATCTCAATAATGTTTTTGGGCCAATGATTCTCAATCTTTAGTCCAATCTTTTTTATTTTACTTATCTGACTAGGTGAAGATTTTCAGTATTTTTTGGACATAAGTTCCTAACTATCTGTCCATTTGAGTCCAAATTTGGGTTCATATGAATCCAATGCATACACGCATACACATACATACATACACTTACACAAAAATGTAATGTACTAAATTCTACATCTATGTTTTTAAGGTTAAATAAGTTTAACTTTCAAATATAGAGAACAACTTAATAGTCAAAAGTGTCTAAGAGTCATTATCTATCATGGTAAAACAGTACAGTTACAATACATGTTAGAGTATCTTATGATTTGCAAATAAAAATGTGTTGGGGAAACCCCACAGTATCAATAGTAATAGATAAGGAAATGGCATTCCTTTTCTTCACATTGCTAATGTCGTCTGGAAGAAGAGGGCAGCCTTTAAGGTATAAGATTTATTTTTCAACAGACATCAATTAAAAGGTGAGAGAGCACTTGAGGAAGAGACTATCACACAGTTAATAACATCTACATTCTTTGCAATAGAGGCGGGAGATTTGTGCAGAAAAATAAACAAAAGTTGGGAGTAAAACTTTTGTGTTCCCCATCCCTGGGAAGCCAGTTTCCACTGAGTCCAGGCGTCCTCACTATCTTTGTTTTCATACACATCTACCCCTGCTTATCAGACTCTCAGGAATCAACAGGAAAATATATGTGCTTAAAAATACAGCATCTTAACAAAAACACACTCCCGAGATCCCAAGTAAGCAGGGAGAGTTTTAAGCAGGGAAAAACACTTTCTCACCTCTGTCTCCTGTTAACCCTAGCAGCCGTGGATGCTGACTGTCCCTGCGGTTTCATGGACTACATGAAATGCCATGAAAAATGATTGTGTATGTATCAGGAGACAAACCTGGGCATTTAAATAGAAAATACTAATAGGGGCTAGAAGCAAATTAACACAAGTATCAGAGTATAACTGCTGAGGCAATTTCCTTTACTGAACATTTCCAAAAAGGTATCACTTGCCTTGAGACAGCACTGCAGTGCTTATTAAGGGAAGGGAGGAATTCTTACCCCACTGCCATCAGCCAGTGACACTAGAAAATCGGTGTCATCTATGTCTACCTACTGTTCATTGAGTCAAGGAATGAAATTCAATGACCACCAAATGACAAGAAGAAAAACACTTTTCAATTTCTCTCCTGCACATTGCAAACAATACTTTATGTCACTTGGATGGATGTTAACCCTTCACTAGCTTTGCTTGGAACGTTACATCTGGACCTACTGGAAGTTTTATCCAGGTAGATATGAATATAAGAATGTGCTTTTGCAATTTTGAAAGGTACACATTACCATTAAATGTTCAGAGAATATTTAAAATGTATGCATTTCTTTGACAGAGTATGTTGATTAAAATTCATGTTATATAGTTTATTTCTGCTGCACCTAACCTGTATTGAAAAAGAAAATCCGCCAGTCTCACAATGTAATCAGCATTCATTCAAAATAACTAGAGGCATCGGCCTGAGCTGTAAAATTTTTCAGTTGCAAACAAAAATAAATACTATGACCACATTGTTAAAGAATATACGAGTCTGCACCTAATCAAAATGATTGGATTCCACATGTTTAAACAGGAATGCAAAATGTAGGAGCTCCTGGAGTTGTAGTCAGGTTCCCTTTTTTAATATTCACAAATGTTATATTTGAATTTTTGGCCAAGGAATTACCATATTGTTTGTTCTGGTAATCCCATGAAGAGCTATTCACAACCTAATGCACCTTTACTTTGGAGCTAATATTTGTCTAGAACAAGAGGACTTGTCAGTGATTTTACTTGCATTTGGCATTAAATTTCATGAACTGCATGAATAAATCATGAGCAGAGTGTGTAAAAATGAAAATCTGCCTCTAATGTTTTAAAATAGTTCAACAATTACTAGCCCCATACCACACTTACTTGCTAAGACAGGTTAATATTTGCCTAGAGCAGGGCAACAGTATCTCCAGGTAAATAAATGGTTGCATGCTTAATTGAGTGACAGGGGGTGTCAAGGAAATTTACCAGTAAACTGATTTTACGTACAACGACCAATTATAATATTAAAACTAGCTGTCAAATATTGTGTTGGCCATTTTTTTGTTTCCATAACAACTCTGCGATGCGCAGAGTATGTTTTCTACAGTAGCTCTTATGTTGGATGGGATTGCGCAGGCTTCTCCTCACTCCCAAGGCACATCAATGAACCATGGACACCCATGATCCCATCACTGTTTCACTGTTTGTCCTTCCTTAGAACATTTTGGTAGGTACAAACCAATGCAAACCAGGAACAGTTAACAAGACCTGGAGTTTTGAAGATGCTCTTAGCAAAGTCATATAGCATAATAATTAGGGCTGCAACCAATAATCTTTAAAAACTGATTATGATATTAGTTGTCAACGAATTTAATAGTCGATTAGTCAGTGACGTCATTGAACACCACCTCTGACATCGCATTATAAGAAGGAAATAAACAGTACAGAAAACATCCAGGGTGTGGGAGCATTTCTCCCTGAACACGGCCAATAGGAGCTGCAAGATTTGCAAAAATGACCTGGTGTGGTGCAGTTCAGCATGCTGGAGCATTTGAAGCGAGGCTCGTTGACTCTCTAGAGGATGACAACTAATGCTAGTTAGGTAGCTAGATAGCTCAATCTTAAAAGGCATGTATTTCGCTTTTTTGTTTGGTTTAACAGTGACTATTTTTAAATATAGTGGATTGTTCATGAGGTCCAGAATACCCAATAACTATCATATATTCACCATCGTACTCTTCACATTATAAATGAGTCCTAACGTTAAAATCATACGCGTCACATTGCTCACGGAGACGGGCGCACTTGTTTCTGTGGCCTAAGTTAGTTGCATCCAAATTGCAAACGATTTAGCCGAAAGTAGATGTTGACTACAGAATGCAAAAAGCAATGAATGTTTTTTGAGAAACTACTGTATTTTTATATATATATATATATATATATATATATATATATATATATTTTTTTTTTTCTTATATTATTTATTTACAAACTTTTATGTATTTCGAATCAGCAGGGATTTGCCCAATTGATGGAACATGAATTTCAGAAAAATATACTGATTGTATACTTGCTGACCTGGATGAATGAGAATCATTTATCCAGGTCATGGTAATCCATGTGGGTTGAATCCAAAGCAACCGGTCTTCTGTTTTGGCTCGAAGACGTTTCACCTCTCATCCAAGAGGCTTCTGCAATTATAAATGCCTGGCGGGGAGTCAGGGATTTAAAAAATCGAGTAGATGTTTGTACATAGAGAGTCGTTGGCAGTTGGTCATGCTTAAACTGATGTTGGAGGTATTATTTGTCAGGAGTGGTTTGGTACCGAGTGGTCTTGATTATCCGCTGGGGTATCTTGGGAGACATTAGCATCATTTGAATCCAGGTGTGAACAATAGAAAAACCGTCCGGGGAGAGATGTTAAAACTGCATTGTATGTGGGTGATGGATGATGGCTTAGACCCCTACCCCTGTTTAGGGTGGCTCCAGTTTGACATAGGTGGCCTCCTTAACTCCTCTCTCAAAACATCTATCCTCTGTGTCCAAAATGTGAACAAAAGGGTGTCCGTTGTCCCTGAGATGCAATTGAACGGCTAAGCCATATTCGGATGAGCTGGCTCTCCGGTGCTGGGCCACGAGCTTGTGAAGTGGCTCATCGGGACAGTACTCAGCAGTCCAATGCATATGAGGGACAAGGGTGGTCTGCGCTACCACTTATCACCACTATGGGGGCCAATCTGTCAGATGGTCTTTAATAATGTACTCTTACTTACTTACTCTGTACAGTGATGTTCGTTGATCAGCAACCAGGTAGCCTAAAAGCCATACATTAAATCTTTCCATCAGCTGTAAAACATTGATTTTTGATTTTGGTTTCCTGAACAACTGTTGCAGGAGCATAACTCAAACATTAAAAATGAAGAAAGGTCTTTTCCTGAGAAAGCATAATGTTTTAGGTCTCAGAGTGAAGCACTGATACTTCAAAATTCTCTATAAAGGATACATCAGTAGATGGGCATGTTGTTTACCACCTGATGTTTGGGGGTGCTTCATTTCAAAGTCATGGGGAATGAAAATTAGATAAAAATGGAGAGTCCAGATTTTCTTTAAAGTGAGTCAATGAGTTAAGGAACAATGGACATCTAAGCACATCTGTCAAACTATTTCAAGTATGATAATTAGCTTCGATTCACTGCAATGTATTTATTGTGATGGCTAAAATACTTTAATTTATATGCATTCAGAGAATATCAGGTACTGATCAGCCACAACTTTATAACCACTCCAGGTCTAGGGCTAGGTCATTGCTGAATAATACTGCTTATCTCATTAAAATGTCAGCTGTCGGTGGACGGGATAAATTAGGCAGCAATTTAACATTATGTCCTAAATTTGATAAGATAATTTAAGATAAACCTTCATTAGTCCTAGAATGGGGAAATTGCAGAGTTACAGCAGCAAGAGCATATTACAGAATAACATTATGTACAATTAAATTAAATTAAATGTGCAGTAGAAATGTGGACATGTTGAGTAGTATATTGAAATGTGGACATGTTGAGTAGTATATTGAAATGTGGACATGTTGAGTAGTATATTGAAAAATGTGGACATGTTGAGTAGTATATTGATGTGTTGAATGCAGGAAAAACGGGAAAGCCTAGGGTCCTGAGGGATGTTGACGAGGGCCAGATTATGATGGCAAAATGAATGGTTCAGAGTAAAACTATGACTTGTTGGATATTCCCAGTCTGGTGGAGTCATGGGCACCCAATGCTAACTTATATGCATGGGTAAAGAGGGTTAGTCTGTGTTTTGTATGATTCTACGGACGGTGATTATGACGCTATGGCTGATCGATGTAGGTGTACAGCAAAGTCATCTTTGTTCTCTTCTCGTTCAATGAAAATTAACATTAGAGGAGGGAAAGTAGCTTTCTGCTCCTGACAGTCTTGTTTTGTTTGCTTCCTCTAGGAAAACAGCTATCAATTTCAATTATATGAGGTTGGCAATTAAAACACTTGCCAAGTGTGTCCTTTTAAAATAAAAAAAAACATCAACTAATTATGAAATTACATTTTAATATTTCCCCTATTGATAGAATTTAATTGGAAGCTATTATTATTCATTATCCATCTTATTTATAGTTCACTAATACCTTCTGTGATTTATGGGTGAGACCAACAGTGATGAAGCAAATAAATAATGCCAGCAAACATTTCCTTTTCCCTTGAATGTTTGATGTGAATGCGTAGTCTGACACATATGAAGCAAGATTATGTGCCCAAATGCATTCCTTCTTACAAGGTATAGAGGATTAGAAGCTGGACTTTTCAGTGGGTTACAACACTGACTTTGGTAGAGGAGACTGGGGTTTGAATCCCAGTCATAAGAAGGCGAGCCATAAATCCTGTGTGCCCCTTACGGAGGTTCCCTAGTGCTACCAGACTAACCAGCCACATCTAGTTCCGGTCCCAAGCCCAATTAGATGGGAGGGTTGTGTCTCAGAAGAGCATCCAACGTACAAAAAACCTATGCCAAATCAATATGTGGAACGAGACGATCCGCTGTGGCAACACCCAAAAAAGGGAAGAGTCGAAAGAAGTTGCTTTTACAAGGTATAGAGGATGACCAGAAGAAGGCTGTTAGTGAAGTAATTGTCAGCCACTAAGGCTTTTCATTTTCCTACCTCCACAGAAAATAAAGTAGGAATGTTTTATTAAAGGAGGTGGAACAGGAACATGTTTGTTTCAAAGCAGTCTGAAAGTTCCAAATCACCACATCACTTAACTAATGCTAAGGCAAATCAAACCCTGTTTGGATGGGTTTAACCATTCAGTGGGAAGTGGGGAATTAAATATATACTATTCTCCTCTGTAGTTTAACTCACTCTAGGCAGAATTTAAGACTTTGGGAAATGACAGGAAATGGTCTGTAAAAGTAATGGAGGTATGAAAAAAGAAAAATGAGGCAAATGAGGCTGCTGGTCTGTTCTCCAGCTCATTCCCGCCTCTTCACTGCTGATCACCTGCAAGCAATCTCATCAGCTTCACCTGCTTCCTGCAGTATATAAGCCTATATAATATATATATAAGAGTATATAAGACTCAGTCTTTTAGATTTCCGATTAATGAATTAACACTATATATTTGATTTGGATTGAATTACTTTTTGTTGAAATAAATTTTTGTTAAAACGTTTTTGGCTTGACTTTGTTTTCTGAGTTTTTGCATTTGGGTCCTTGTCTGATGGGAAAACATAATAGATGAAATGAATCAGAAATTGCACCCTTTCTCAAATCTTAACCGAGAAAAGAAGGCCACTCTTATAGACCCAGTTTGACTTCCCTTGAACAGGGATATCATTGATGCCTGATGTCCATAGAGTATAAAAAACAAATAATCTGCTTAGGAATCATAATATAAAGATGCCGCTGAAGTTTGAAGGCTCACGAATGACTCAGTCTCCAACCATTCTCTGTCAGATTTTGCAGCTTGTTACGTATGGAATTTATTATCAGTACTGACAGATGAAAGCCGAATCATTATGTTATCTTGTTACAATGGAATATTTCAGTGGATGGGGTATATTAGGCAGCAGGTCAACATTATGTTCTCAAAGTTGATGATTAGCTTATGAATCTGAGCCACTTCCATAATGTATATATTAGGAATACTAGATCACTGGGTCAGAGTATTTCTAAAACTTCAAGTCTTGTTGGATTTTCTCACACTCAAGGTTTTTTTACTCTATAAAATTGATCCAAGGAACGAAAACTGGTCAACAGTCAAAAGGGTCATGGGCACCCAAGGCTAATAGATGCAAAATCTTGCTCCGCACACGCAAGTGTGACTGTAACTGTTATGTAGTTTGCTTAAAAATTGCCACTGAATAACAGTGCTGATAGAAAGCTGTCAGATCATAGATTAATACAGCGCTGTTGTGGTGGCTGAAGGGGGACTTAACACAGTAGTAGGCAGTTGGTTTTGAAGTTAAGGCTGATTGGCGTGAAACAGCTGCTCAGTTTCACTTAAAATGTATTCTGTCCTCCTGTTATCTTGTTGTCGTTCCTGTGCCTATAAATGTTCTATTTGACTGTACTTTTCCACCACACAATCATTCCAGTTTGCAAACAACTCCAGGCTCAGCCAATCCCAGACCACCTACCAGCCAGCCACCTACCTACATCGGCCTCCATCACTCCCATCACAAGGGACATAAGCTCACTCTTTGACTGGTTACTCATCAAAAACCTGTCTTAACATTGCCTGAAAATCCATCAGGTTTTTGCACGGGAATAATATCACCTGATGATTTTCAAATTGTTCAAAGAAATATGTTACTTTAAAATTAACTTAGATAAGTTATGACTCAAAAAATGTGACACTAAAACCCAAAATACAAATTTGAAAATGAAGTCTACCACATTGGTATTTTCTTTAAAGACAGCAAGATGAATTACCTTGGCCTTCTTATCAGTGTGTATGTGAGAATAGATCTCAGACATAATATTTTGACAAATCTTAACAAAATAGTAAAGCTAACTGTTTTGTTGGTTTCAATATCTGGACTGGTTAACGTTTAATTAAATTACTTTTTTTTTTACATCCTAACCAAAATGACTCTATATGGAACTCACTTTCTTTGACAAATACTTATTTGCTGACATTTCACATAATTCTTTTTCATTTAAATTCACACAATGTTTTAACCTATAACCTCTTCCGAAACATTCAGATGATCCTGAGAGTCCTACTTTTCAATATTCTCTCATTATGTCAAATTCATTAGATTTCAGAAAAAAATGCTCACCAGTTTTTTGGTGGAAAACCATGATTAAGGGCTGCAACTTTGCAGTATAAATTCTGAAGCAATATTTGCTGATGTGAAATAATCACATTGTAGGAAACACAATAGTAGATAGACTTTTCACTTTGACAATTGAAGATTAATCTAACCTAACCTTAATGGTAAGATAGTTAATTAAAAATATATAGTGTATCTGTAGTCTTGTTAAGCATTCAAACCCCCTGATTTGAAAGCTACAAGGGATTTTAAAGATTGTGGCTGTGCAACTTTATTTATACCAGCCAAAGGGACAATTAATACAATCAGTAATGATGTTAATCTGGCTGACAGGAGCTAACTGGCTTTATTTGTATTCAGCATTGAGTATTCATGTTACATGTTAGAAAACAGGCTTCGACCACTAACAGCTGCTAATCAATGTTTTGGAGCTATTTTGAACTATTTGAACTTTTTTTTTTTCATTGTGCAATAGATGTCTGAAATAAATAACTAACATCTGTTGACAGCTATTGCAAAAAACTTCAGATGAATAAATATTCATCTAGCAATTTTCACAGCTTGTGTGCAACCCTGTGGAGTATGGAATAATAGCTAAAAGGTCATTTTCAAATAAAAAATTTGCCAGCAAATTGTCTTGACATTCAGTTTTAGATTCACTGATGATTTTATGTAGAAAGAAATAATTAAATGCAACACTTTGTCAGTATGTCAGCAGCTGCCATGGAAACATCAGATATAGTATCATATTAACATATACTCATGAAGACAGCAGACATAATGTAACTGATGATGCAGCCTCTCAGGCCCAAAAGCAGTTTTTCAGCTCTGTTTACATCACTGTCTCATCCAGATTGTCTGGGACTCCAAGTGCATGTGCATGCCAAGCATTACATATTCCTCTCAGCAACTACAGTGATAGTTGTTTGGTATAAATAGAGGGCAAGTTGTATAATTACAGCAAACAGTGACAACTGTTAGTATTAATAACAATAGTAGTAACAGCTGTAAAAGCAGTAATTTCTGTGATGAAAAGATCACTTGCCTTTCCTGAACTGGCAAATGGAACCGAGTGTTCTATTGTGTTTAAGGGGAGCAACAACGGTCACCTGAGTCAGCCCTATTAACTGGTTAAGACTGTAAGCTGAGAGCTAATAAGTTGACCTTAGGTTGAGGATTTCTTCCACACACACTGTCCCATAGTCAGGTCAAGCATAACTTTTTAGTGTTTGAGTTTAGCAGTTGTACTTGTAGCGTGAGTAGTTGTACTGAACTAGTACATTTGTGTAGTATAATGGGGCCTCTGGATTTTTTTTTTATAATTGTGAAAAATTCCCCGCAAACAGTTGAGTTCACAATAACGCCTTCAAATTGCTTCCTAAATCCAACAAATATATGGAAATCTAACTTCATTTAATGTATTTAGAAAGAGAAGGAGATAATCCCTTCATTTAAGCATCAAATGTTCAACGTCAACTAACACTTGGTGTTTGACTGATGTCCAACCAAAACTTTATGCTCTAGTGTTATATACAGAGGCATATATCCAGTGTTTGAGTCTCAGCAGCAAAGATGTCATTGTTTGGTGGTTGTTGGTTATTTGTTATTAACGCAGGAATTTTCTCATAGCAAACCGGAGTTAAAGACTTTAGTCTAATACAAGCTTTGTGTTTTGAAATACATCATACACATTGTTATGCAATATGCATTACAAAAAATGCTTACTCTACACATATTGATTGAAAAATATATGTAACCACATTAACAACAACACTTAACCAAAATAAAAAAGTCACATTCAAACTTAACCGCTGGCAATATGAAAAGTTGTGGTGTCAGCAACGTAGCAACAGGTGCTGTGGTAGTAACTCTGCACCTTTATCTATGCAGGTAGCAGCAAACATCTTGGTTTCGCATCTTACCTTGTCGCTGGTAGTCCACAGAGATGTCAGAGGGGTGCTGCAGCAGAGCCGACCTACGGTAAACAACATGGACTCTGCCCTGGTCTTCCAGCTCTTGAGTGCCTTTCTCCAGTGGCTCGATAAAATACTCGTCGGAATCCGTGCGGATCATCCCAGCCTGCAACACAATACCAGGTTATCAAATGATAGCTGACTCAGTTCGGACAATTACAAGAAACGTATTAAACTGATGGTTCTGGAAACATGCCCACGATTTTCATTTGTCAATTTTGCTAAACAAGCAAGACAAAATAAACAAAATAATATATAAAATACCCCTGAGAAATGTAATAAGATAAAAATTAAATAGATAAATAACATAAGTATAAATATATATACATTTACAAAATACTTAAGTCTACCTATGTACAACAGTGCCGGTTGTGCAGTAGAAATACCACAGTGCAATTGAGTGCATGTAAGCAGCTGAGGTGGAGTCCTTGTGCTGGGTGAGTGTGTTACAGTCCAGGCGCCGGGGGTAGAATGGGGGTTGTGGGCAGAGTACTTGGTCTGAAGGCCTTGATAAGGCCAAAAGAAAATCCAAAGGCCTAACCGCAATTAACAATGAGCAATAGCGCATAAACAATTCCTCTATTCAAAAAAAGTACTATGCTGCGAGAATATCTTCAAGAATAGAAGATACTGCTTTATTTAAATAAATCCATATGTTGAGGTTTGATTTCTAGAGGTGTAGCTGAACATTATTTCATAGAGGCTTAGTTTTAGGTTCATGCTACTATAACTCAGGCTATAAAGGGTTAAATGTATTATTCGTTCCGCGTGGCAGTGTAACATGTATCTGTCTTTCCTTCCAAACTGAAATGTGATCACATAGTTGCCCAAGAGCTGCAGGTGTTTATCAGATGGGTCCACATCATTAGTGAGACAATGAAACGAAATTGCTCTGTAAATGCTACATGCTACGTGTAGATTCCCAGCAATAAGACAGAAGTCATGCCTGGAGTTTGGAGTAAATACAAAGCCCCGCAGTGACCAGTTAACAACCAATGTAAAAACATATCAAATTTAAAGTCAATCAAATCCAAATGATTGTCTACAGCAGGTTTCATATGTGAAGTCTACAGATATGACACAGTGCAGTGAAAACATCTTTAAGCATTTCATATACTTTATGTATCACACATACTCCAAATTTCACATTAAGTTCTATTGGAAAATGCAAAATCAATTCAAAATAAAATCTATTCCAATCACAGAAGCACATAAATCCTCTGCTTTGTGTAATAGACACAAGGACATGAAGGTATAAAATGCAAATATTCGTAGATCATGCAGCAGTCATAACCAACATCCATGTGTTACAACACCGTGGCGCCAAGTCAGACAAAACAATAATGAATTAATGATTAACAATCGCATTCGTCCATTACTGAACAGGTGGAAAAATGTCTGGAAAAAGTGCTGTTACGGTGCACCTGTGCACATACAGAGCCACCTCTCAAAGAGCTCCAGAGGAATTTGTTCCAGCTCTTAGTCAATCCAGCTCCATTCTGTCCCTCACAGGCCTTACTTCCCAGTGGCCTCTTCACTTAGACCCTGTCCAACTGTGCATATATGGTGCTTTGGAACCGATATGCACAGGGAGCTCGTATCTAGCTCCGATAGCCCCCAACCAACAAACACTCTCCCTTTATCACTCATGTCTACATCCACTACTGACTGGAATCTAATTTATATTCTTTTTCGAGATTTGATGTTACTTTGACAATGTGTTACTGAGTCTCCGTGTTGGCAATATTGAACAAATTAACAGAACTTTCATATCTTGACATCTGGTGCAGTTGTCTGCCAGTTAAAAAAAAGCAGTTGCACCCAGTCTATCTCAGTCCAGCAAATTTGGTGAAGCTGTGTGTCTATAGATAAACAAATTGCTTTCTCCATGACAGTAATATTTTTCTATTGGGCTTATGTCCCCGCCAATTTGCTGTGGTGTTTTGTATTTTTTAATAAAAAATTATAATTATTATATTATATAATATATAATAATAATAATTATAATATATATCGGCCACTGCAGTCTACATGTCAAAGTGTCCATGAGCAAGATACTGAACCCCAAGTTGCTTCTAATGGCTGTTTCATTGGTCTGCGAACGATGGCTTGAATAGTTAGCGCTCCTGATGATTAGGTGATGCCTTGCATGGCAGCATCTATCATCATTGTATGAATGTTTGTGTGAATGGGTGAATGCTGGCCCGCATTGTAAAGTGCTGGAAAAGCGCTATATAAGTACAGACCATTTACCATTTATTTATCACGGTTATACAGCAGAACATAGTGAAATATTTCTCTGCATTTGACCAATATCTGAGTGAGCAGCGGAGCACCCACAGTTGGATGACGTAAATGTTCATTTAATCCTCAACTCATAGCAAAAAACAGTGAGACAAGGGGTGTTCAGTGGGTTTAAATGTACTTCCACATTTACTGAAACCTACACATTGGACCTTTAACATTCCCTTGTTACATACTATGCATCAAGTTGGGCTCAATGTGTATCAGGTTACCAACATTCTCATGCGTTAAAGTTAGTCCTGACTTTGAGTGATAAGAGGAACAGATTTCACGTTGCGCACTCATTTCACATTGCCTTGACTTTTCTGCTTAAAACCTTTCACAACCTAAAAATGTATTAAAATTTTTCTCAGTAAAAGGAGACACTTTCTTTATTCTGCAATATGTCATACGGCTTTAGACAATCGAAGAAACACGACACCGACAAAGGCGAGCCGCCCACCGAAGCTACACAAAATAGCATGTCTGCCCTGACCTACTTACTGGAAGAACATTGCAAGTCCATCTCTTCAGCCCTCTCATCCGAACTCCGATAGGCATTCACCTCTCTCGAATCCAACTTTCATCCAGTACACACCATAATGACCGACTTCGGTGAACGAATCTCAAGTTTGGAGGCCAATTCCAACTTGAATGAAGATCACCTCCAGGACCTCGAGACGGCTTATGCTAAGCCAGCAGATGCTTGCGCTAAACTCAAAGCTAAAAACATTGATCTGGAGGGACGGAGCCAGTGAAACAACCTTAGAATTTTCAGCATACCAGAATCCATCGAAGGCCCCAGACCCGCAGGCTGGTTAAAATGTTCTATTTGTGATTTTCTGTACCATCACTACGTTTTTGGGACACTATTGCTAAAGTGATTCCTATATATAATAATGGTGTTGTTTTCTTTCCAACCGAGGCAGATATTTTGTTAGATCTGTCTGTTACAGCAGAATCTCTATTTTATACTTACTTTGCTTGCAATTTAAGAAGGTTAGATTATTTATAAACAGGAACTGCAACTGCAAGGGATTGGTATGTGTTAATAGAATTGAAAACTTAATACAGGTTTTAAACTTACTACAAGGTATTCTCTTTTTATTTTTTTCTCTTTGTTGTATTATTTCTTGTTTCGTTTTGTTTGGTTATCTCTGCCCCTCTCCCCACCCAGTCCTCTCTGCAAAACACTGCTTTCAGATGTATAATCTCATTAACAGGTGATTAATGCGTATATTAGCAATATGCTCATGTAGGGGCAGTCATTTTTTTCTCATGGAATGTTAGGGGAGTCAAAGGAGCTATTAAAAGTGGTACAGTACTGGCAAACTGACACAAGTTGAAGGAGATATTTACTTCCTGCAGGAGACCACCTTAAATTTTCTGAAATTTGGATTTCTGGATGTGCCATGTGTTTCAGTCCAGGTTCTCGGCCAGGGCGAGGGGGCAGCTATCATTGTCGATAAAAATGTTACAATTGGCTGACTCTGCTTAGTATCACAGCATAGTGATAAGTAGAGCACTGTAATAATTTCATGGCTTTCTTCAAATCAAAAATTGACTCAATCCGTTCTGTCCTTTCTGGTTCCTCCTCTCTACCTATCCAGTCTGCTTACTCGCAGTTTGAGATCTCCCAGCCTCTAAAGTGCTTCCCAGAAGTCTCACAGCAAGAGGTTGAGGTTATCATCCGGACGATGAAGCCCTCCACCTGTGCCCTTGACCCCTTTCCTACAGCCCTAGTGAAAACAAACATCTCTTCCATCAGTCCCCTGATCACCGCTGTAATAAACCAATCCCCCCAGGCCGGTTTTGTTCCATCTGCCCTAAAAGCCACCATAATCAGACCACTCCTCAAAAAACCCACTCTCAATCCAGAACTTTTTGCTAATTACAGGCCCATTTCCAAACTCCCATTTCTCTCCAAAGTTCTGGAAAAAGTAGTTGCTGCCCACCTCCAGGACCACCTCAAATACAACAACCTCTTTGAAACCTTTCAGTCTGGTTTCCGCTCCGATGTTTCCGCCCACAGCACAGAAACAGCTCTGCTTAGAGTCACAAATGACCTACGAATGGCAGCAGATGCTGGTTCGCCTTCCCTCCTGATTCTCCTTGATTTCTCTGCTGCTTTCGACACAGTTGACCATGGAATACTCCTACACCGCCTACATCACACCACTGGACTCACTGACACCGCCCTAAATTGATTTCAATCCTACCTCACTGACAGAACAGAATACGTTTCCCTTGGAAGTTCAAGGTCCCGGACACACACCGTCACCTGTGGGGTCCCCCAGGGATCAGTCCTTGGCCCCATTCTCTTTATACTATACATGCTCCCCCTTGGCCGTGTCATCAGTCGATATGGACTCTCATTCCATTGTTACGCTGATGATACTCAAATCTACATAAAAACTGACACATGCTCCTCCGCAGCCTCTCCATCCTCATCGTCATCATCATCTCCCCTGTCAACTCTCCGCGCTTGTCTGGAGGAGATAAAGGTGTGGATGAAAAACAACTTTCTCC